>CAUYRH010089991.1:0-25304 GCA_963574655.1 Perodicticus potto
TTCACCTTGAGTCTATATTTATCTTTTAAGGTAAGATGAGTTTCTTGTATGCAGCAGATATCTGGCCTGAGTTTTTGTATCTAGTCAGCCAACCTATGCCTCTTTAGAGGAAAATTTAAACCATTCATATTTATAGAAAATAATGATAAGTCTTTAGAAAGTCCAGTGGACATTTTTAATCCTTTCATCACTGTAGAAGTTGGAATTTGATAAAATGTTTCTGGGTGAGATCACTTTTGTGAAGGATTATGCTGGTCATTATGGAGAATAGGTCTGAGAATATCTTGGAGAGCTGGTTTAGTTACAGCAAATTTCTTCAACATGTGGATGTCATGAAAATATTTAATTTCTCTATTATAAAAGAAACTCAGTTTAGCTGGGTATAGGATCCTAGGTGTAAAGTTATTTTGTTTTAGTAGATTGAAAGTCGATGACCATTGTCTTCTAGCTTGAAAGGTTTGATCAAAGAGATCTGCAGTTATTCTAATATTCTTCCCCTTGTAGGTGATGGATTTCTTACATTTGGCTGCTTTCAAAATTTTCTCCTTCCTATTAACTTTAGTGAGCTTAATTATGAAGTGCCTGGGGGATGACTTATTCGTGTTGAGTTGTGCTGGGGTTCTGAAACTGTCTGCTATCTGAATTTCAGAATCTCTTGGCATGTCTAGAAAGTTCTCTTTCATAATCTCATAAAGAAGAGACTTTGTGCCTTGTGATTCCACTTCGTCATTTTCAGGTATCCCTATAAGGCGAATATTGGTTTTTTTTTGAGTTATCCCAGAGGTGTCTGAGGGAATGATTCATTTTTGCCTTCCATTTCTCTTCTTCTTTGTAGGTTTGGGAGCATTTGAAAGCTTTGTCTTCAATGTCAGAAATCCTTTCTTCTGCTTGCTCTATTCTGTTGCTGAGGGATTCTACTGTGTTTCTCAGATCTTTGAAGGCTGTAACTTCTTGTCTCAAGGTATCAAAATCTTTGGTCATTTTGTCTTTGAATTCATTCAATTCTTGAGACATCTTTTTGGTCATCTTTTGGATTACTGCTTGAAATTCTAATTCCATCTTTTCCTCTATTCTGCTGATCTTATTTGCTATCCAGACTCTGAATTCAATTTATGACATCTCAGCCATTTGCTTATGCAAGGGATCTTGTGCTGTATCTAGCTTGTCTTTCCTTGGGGAAGTTGATGTACTCTGATTATTCATATTGCCAGAATTTTTCTGTTGATTCTTCCCCATGATTATTTTTCTCCATTTCCCCTGGCCATCCTCAGAGTTGAGAGGCATCTCTCCAAGATTGGACCCTGTCGGGGTCACTATATTGTTGGAAGATATTTGTAGGCAGTGACCTAGTGTAGCTCCTCCTGGGCTGCCCCAGCCAGGGATTTGTGGCTGTGGGAGAAGCTCTGGAGTGGAGCGTGTCACACACGGGTCCAGCAGCAGGGCTGAGGATGGTGCCCACGGTTCTGGCAATGCCTGGCTCCCAGTGGCTTTGGCAATGAGAGTGGATGCCTCCAGCAGACTCTGGTCGGGTGGAGGGCTCTGTAGAGAGGTAGGGACGGCCTCCGAGGGAGGGAGCAGGGTCACGTGACTTCCCAAATCCCTGGGCAGATGGATGGGGCTCGTGAGGAAGCAGGGAGGGCACTGGAGGAAGGACGCGGGTTGTGCAGCTACCAGAGACCCTGGCTGGGGGTCTTGGCAGTGTGGCCTGCAGCAGAGTCCTGTGTATTTGCAGTAGTCCTTGGAGTGGGGCGGGCCTGAGTGCTGAGCCAGAGCCGCCTGAAGCAGGGTCCTATACTATGGTTCCTGGCTGCGGTTGGCCATTCAGGAGGGGGAGGCCTGGTGAGGCCCCCAGAATCCTTTGCCAGATGAGGCACTTGGTCTAGCAGACAGACAGTGGAGGTGCTGGTCGAGAAGCTCCTCCCACAGTCTCAGCAGGGGTTAGGCTTCTGGTTCATCTGGTAAAGGGGGAAGGGCGTACTGGAAGTTTGGAATGGTTGAGAAAACTTTAGTTCAAATTTTTTGCTTAGCAAGAGAGTGTTCAGAGTCACAGTGGGGGAATAATCCCCACTTCCCACAGCACTCTCCCGTGGGGTGGGACCAGAGGTCCACAGTTCACTGTTTTCTGTAGAAAGCCTGCAGGAGTGGACGAAGAGAAAAAAAGAAAGGAAACAGAAAGCAAAAAGACCACAGCTTTCTTGGGGGAGTGGTTGGATACTTTTCCTTTCATATAAATTTTGTACCTGAAGCTTGCTTTCTTGGAGTCACAGCTTGCCTCAGCAGAGATGATCTGCAGCTATCACTTCTCTCTTGGCTGGGCTCCCAGTCTTAAGCTCATTTGGGCATTTTCTGGACGTTATCCTTCTCCTTGGTCATGAGACTCTCTTGGGAGCTGCTTCTAGTCGGCTATCTTTCCTCTCCCCCCCAAGAATCTCCAATCTTATATATTTTCATCAAACTGTGTAACATAGCCTTCATGGCATTTTCTTAATCACTATATGAAGACTTTTATATTCTGCATTTAGTAAGTTTCACCTGTACCGTTCTAAGAAGCACTGTAGTTCTGATCCCACCAATTGCCCTCCCTCCACCCATCCTCCCTCCTCCCCTCCCCTCCCTTGCCCTTTTCCCCATATTCTTGTGCTATAATTGGGTTTTAGCCTTCATATGAAAGCTATAAATTAGCTTCATAGTAGGGCTGAGTACATTGGATACTTTTTCTTCCATTCTTTTTGGTTTTTTTTTTAAATTAAATTATAGCTGTGTACATTAGTGCAATCAGGAGGTACAGTGTGTGGGCTTCATATACAATCTGAAATATTTTCATCCAACTGTTCGACATATCCTTCATGGGATTTTCTCATTTATTGTGTGAAAACATTTGTGTTCTACATTTAGTAGGTTTCACCTGTCCCTTCTAAGATGCACCATTAGTGTGATCCCACCATTTACCCTCTCTCCACACACCCTCCCCCTCCCCTTTCCTCCCTTACCCCTTTCCCCATCTTCTTGTGCTATAATTGGGTTATAGCCTTCATATGAAAGCTATAAACTAGCTTCATAGTAGGGCTGTATACATTGGATACTTTTTCTTCCATTCTTGAGATACTTTGCTAAGAAGAATGTGTTCCAGCTCTATCCATGTAAATATGAAAGAGGTAAGGTCACCATGTTTCTTTTTTTTCTTCCATTCTTGAGATAGTTTTCTAAGAAGAATATGTGTCAGCTCCATCCTTGTAAACATGAAAGAGGTAAAGTCTCCATCTTTCTTTAAGGCTGCATAGTATTCCATGGTATACATGTACCACAGTTTATTAATCCATTCGTGGATCAATGGGCACTTGGGTTTCTTCCACGACTTAGCAATTATGAATTGGGCTGCAATAAACATTCTGGTACAGATATCTTTATTATGACGTGATTTTTGGTCTTCTGGATATATACCTAGTAAAGGAATTATAGGATCGAATGGCAGGTCTATTTTTAGATCTCTAAGTATTCTCCAAACATCCTTCCAAAAGGAATATATTAGTTTGCATTCCCACCAGCAGTGTAGAGTCCCTTTTCTCTGCATCCACGCAGTTGGTGTTTTTTAAATTGAACCTAATACTTATTTGCCATTCTAAAAATCCTGGGGGCTTTAATAATTCTGGTAAATCTATTCTGTCTATGTTCTATAAATGGAACGGCATTTGTATGGATGACAGCACATCTGTTTACAGCATAGTTTACTAAATATTGTAAACCCAATACTGAGAACTACCGGTCAGTGAAAAAAAAAAGGGTGTTTCTTTGAAAATATTACTGTTCATGGTCAGTGCTCCTGGACATCTAAAAGGTCTGACAAAGATGTACAAGGAGATTAAGTGGTTTTATTCCCTGACAATACAATATCCATTTTGCAGCCCATGGATCAAGGAGCAATTTTTCCTTCCAATTTTTCCTTTTCTTATTATTTAAGAAATATGTTTCATAAGGCTATGTCTGCCATAGATACTGATTCCTCTCATGGATATGAGCAAAATAATCAAGAACCTTCTGAAAAGGATTCATCACTCTAGATGCCATTAAGAATACTCATTGTTCATGGGAGGAAGTAAAAATATCAACATTAGCAGGAGTCTGGAAGAAGTTCATTCCAGCTCTCATGGGTGACTTTGAGGGATTCAAGGCTTCAGTGGAGAAAGTCACTGCAGATGTGGTGGAAATAGCAAGAAAGGTAGAATTAAAAGTGGAGCCTTGAGATGTGACCAGATTATTGCAATCTCACGGTAAAACTTGGATGAATGAGGAAATACCTCTTATGGATAAGCAAAAAAGTAGTTTTGCAAGATAGAATATACCCCAGGTAAAGTTAGTGTGAAACACTAGCAAAGGACTTAGAATTCTACATAAGCTTCATTGATAAAGCACAGGCAGAGTTTAAAAGGTTGACTCCCATTTTGAAAGAAATTCTGCCATCAAACAGTACCACATGCTATTGTAAAAACACACCACAGCCTCTTTAATCTTCTGCGTCATCAGCCTGATCAGCCTGCAGCCATCAGCATCGAGGAGAAACACTTCATGAGCAAATACCTTTTTGCTTGTGAACCTTCAGATGATCATTAGTATTTTTTTATTCATGAAGTATTTAAGGTACGTCATCTGTAGTTTGGGTTTTTCTTTAGACATAATGCTGTTACACACTTAATAGACCACAGTATGGTGTAAACAAAACTATCACATGCACTTGGCAACCAAAAAGTTCATGACTCACTTTATTAAGATATTTGCTTTGTTACAGGAGATTGCAACTTAACCATAATATCTCTGAGGCATGTCTGTACATAGGTAGTTATATCAGAGATTCGTTATTCCTGTTGGCCTACTGAAATTATAGAGAGAGAGAGAGAGAGAGAGAGAGAGAGAGAGAGAGAGAAAGCAAATGAGTGCCATATGGAGAGAGATGGCCTTCAGAAGAAAGATGAAATCAACTTGAGGTGACCCAGTAGGGAGGAGAGATGGGATAAATGCTCGAGTGGACTCTCTTCCCTGCCTGTGATCCTGCTGTTGCCTCTGCTCCATGCTGCTGGCTGCCTCACTGAAGGCCAGAGGGGAAGGAGGGTTCCAGTACCCCTTGTAGTCAGTGTTCCAGGGTGGAGAAGGCCAGGGGGTGAGTACCAAGGGGCAGTAGATGTCCAACACAACATTCCACCCCCATCATCAAGCCCCAACTTTCTAAGTTAAAGGCAAATAATCTGTGAAGGTTGTGTTCTACTTAAAAATATGATCGTGGAGATCTCGCCCAGACTCAGAGAACAGGGGCATTTTGATGACTCAGTGTCCTGTTGCCCACCCGTGCTATGCAACACAACTCAAAGGACAGGTCCTGGCAGACTTTGAATCAGATGAAACTGTTGGCTAACTTTGTTCATACATGCAGCTAAATTACTCTCAAGCTGTGTTTCATGTGAGTATTGCTCAGTGAAAAGATTATAAAATGTTACTATCCTTGGTTCACTCCTTGCTAAAAAGCATGCAAAAAAGTCCCTTGACTGGACTTGCAGAGTAAACCATGGCACTAGAAGATAAAAATTCAGTAAGTGAACTTGATGCTATCGGGAAATATTTTGATAAAGAACAATTTACCGATCTATTGAGAGAAATAATGCATAATTGCAGTTTATGTTTTGAGCTGTGAAGTATTTATGTTCTTGTTCCAAGGAAGCCCTATTTTAGAGTACACACAAGAATAATAATCACAAAGAAGCATCACCCTTGTTCACAAAAACAATCATAACAATAACAACGGCGTGTCCCATCGTGTGGGTGATATTTATCATTCATCTACAGAGCATGCTGCACTGTGCCAGGTGTTGGGAGAGCAGCAGAAGTTTACCAGTTAGACTCAGATGCTCTCTAATACCTCTTGACCCATCTGACTCAAATCCCTGTGAGAGTTAAAAAGGACAGAAGTTTATAGTGAATTTGGTAAGAACAGGGATTTTCTCTATACTTAACATAGGTGAAAATAATTGATTATCTCAATTAGCTTTTCTGGGAGCTCAGAAATATTAAGCAAAATTATCATTGATTAATCCTGAAACGTTCACCTTGTGAACCCTCAAAACGGAATTTAATTTCCTTGTTCTTATAAAATATCAATTCTAGACTGAGTCCTTCATTTTAATGAGAAAGTATCGAACCTAGTGCTGCCTCAGACACTTTGGGCCTTATACTGTCCATGGCTAAGGATAAAAAGGGGGATAAAAGGAAACACCTAATTCTTTGACAATCTAAAGTTTGGCTGGGAAGGAAAATTATATAAAATGAAGCGAATCAAAATTATAATTTCTAGATCCGTTTTTTTCCCTTCCTAAGGAAGATCTATATAATCCAACAAACACTTTGTTCTCACATAGCATCATGTGAGTAAGCATTCTTGAAGGAATTATTTGATATTTACAGGAACATAAAAAAATAGATGATTGATATGAACAGTGCCCATGATAAAGGAAGAATTCTTTGTCAACAAATGCATTAGAACCTCACAAGTTGACCACACAAGGGTCAACATACAAACTGGTCAACACATGGAGGTGGTCACCATAAGGAGTTAGGCCTACTGTACTGACACGTGCATGTGGTGCATGGCTGGTCTCTGAAAATTAGGTCAACTTGTGTAAGGAGGTGGTCAACTATGGAGGCTCTGCTGTACTTTTAACATTTGCTGATTTTTGTAGTTCAAATTCAATAATCTACACATGATCTTGTTGAAGTCCACATATCATAAAAATAAAGACAGCAAAATTTATTATGGAGTTTTATTATTCTGGCAAAGATGAACCAAGAATGTTTAATACACTTGTTTCAGGATGGCTTTAGTCATTGCATTTGGATTGTTTAAAATGAATTTACTCACTTTGTATGTTATACAAATATCTATAGGTCTCAGATTGTGATTATGTCCTAATAACAGTTGAATCCAAACTTCACTGGATAAAAGTTTGCACTATACACCAGCCACTCTGAGCCTGCAAAGTTCTACCTCTGTATATTTGAGACTCCTGAAGGACATTTTCCACACACCCTCAAATTAGGTCTCCTTTTTGCTGCTTCTCTTTCTGATGCTACACTGCTGGGTGTTTCAGCACACAGAGACACATAACACCCAATCCTTTGACTTAGGGTCTGGTGGCACCGCTGTCCTTGCTTCCACTCCCGTGTCTAGGGATCTGCAATCATTGGTGCCATCTAACCAGAGGTGCACATCTATCACTGTGTGCTAGGCAGGGCTATACCCCTCACCTCTACTGAGTAGGGTTTGTTGCTAGAGTGGGCAGCCCTGCTGCTGGCTCAAGTCACCAGTGTTCTCCTTCCCAGTTCTGCTGCAAAGTGGACATGGGAATGGCATTCCTCCTCTAGAATATGACCAGTTATGGGATTCCTTAGCAAGGTGACTTAGACCTCCAAGAGCTAAGTAGTGAGATAGTTCCTTAAGTTTGCAAAAATGGCTCTTTTTGTTTTGGGGTAGAGATAAACTAACCTAGAGTTTAGGAGGGAACATATTCCATTATTATCTTATGTATCTGAAACTAGATTTTCTCTCTGACCTTCAACTCTGTGCAAATTCTCTTCCTCTTCAACCTTCTATCTTTACCTTAAGGTTTAGTCTCACACAAGTTCTTGCTGACTCTACTTGTAATTTGACTATTGTTAGTCCTTCTTTGCCCATGTCCTTAGCTTCCTATGCATGTTTGTCTGTGACTGTACTTCTGTGTCTCTTCAGCATCCATGTAAACCAATGAGATATCGGGGGTGGGTTGTTTTGCAAAGTTGTGCCATTACTCAAAAATTCTAGTCACAACTGTACACTGCTCATCTGGGATGACCTTCAGGTATGAAAAAGTAAGTGTATAAACACTCTGATTTTGAGAATCTCTGGGTGGACAAGTGTAACTGAAAAGTTCCTTCACATCATTCAGATACAATTTAAGAAAATGAAAATGAAGAGGAGGGGTGGATAAACCTCCACACACCTTATACCAAACCTCACTGTCACTACAAGGGTGTCTTACAAATCTCAAGATACCAAATAATGTCCTTAACTTAATTACTCCTAGAGATTAAAGTGGTTATAACAGAATTGTCACAATGGGGTATGAGGAATTTTAGGGGTAAGAGCCTGGCAAACTCTTGCTTATAGTTTCTCCAGGGTTTTAGTTTATCCTAGTTTTATTGTGCTCTTTATTCTGACTCCTCCAAACATCATGGTTTAATTATATACCCGTCAATTTTCTGAGATCATGTCTCAGGTGGGCTTTTATATTTTTCTCATTCTATAGGAGTGGTTGGTATGATGGGTCTTTTTCTTTTTGCCTCATTAAAAACTTTTTTCTATCCTTTTAGCTGTAACTATGTAATCCAATTTTATCTTAGCTCTACTGGCCAGTGGAAAATACCAGAATCAGCTCACAAGAGAGGAGGCCACGGGAGATTAGGCTGTGACTTTCTGGAAACATAAATATTCTTTAGAATATGCTGATAATGGACACATCTGGTTCTTGAAGCTGTAACATAGCGGGAACAAATCTGGATTAGTTAGCATCATGCAGTAATTCACAAGGTCAATTACAGGTGAGGTGAAGTCACAGAATTAGAGAAACTGAGAGTTGGAAGGATCTTCTAAATTAGTGGTTTTCCAACTGCATTGACTAAAAACTACAATTAGACATTTACATCATGACTCCAGTATCTACATAGGTATATCTGAAACAAAAGTTTCACACACATACACAAAACAATAACCAAAATTCTTACAGTTACTATAGAAAGCATATTCTTACTCTCTTTTCAATTCTTGACTCACTAGTTTCATATTGCATGTATGTCTGTGAACAGAAATTGGAAAGTACTAATCTAGATCATGTTGAATGGTCTTTTATTTGCATATAGGAATTAGGTAGTACTAGCAATTAAGTGAATTTTATAACCTCTGCAGCTAGTTAGGCCTAGAACCCAGGTCTTCTGATCTTCTGGCTGTGTTCTCTCCTCAACAGCAGTGTATAATCAGAGATCTAGGGCACTCTCTTTGAATGTTTCTGTTGGACAGTGTGTATATTGAGATGTATGAGGATTATAACTGTAGTTTATTGTAGTTTAAAATACAAACAGACATTAACATTTTATTATTTAGGTAACTGTGCATGTAAAATTTTGGTTGTCACTCATTTTTAGTATGTGTGCATATGAGAAGAGGTAGAAGTTTAAATTAAATTGGGAGCAACTGGGGAGAACTAAAACTTTGAGTTTCTTGCTCCCCATTGAAGTCAGATTTTCTTGACTCTGAGACCACTCCAATAAGTCAAGGCCCTGTGTGGCCTTGAGAGGAATTGACTAGTGGGCAGCTTTTAAGTGACTATCAAAAGACATCCCTTTGAGCTTGGCGTCTGTAGCACAGTGGTTGCAGTGCTGGCCACATACACCGAGGGTTGCAGGTTCGAACCCGGCCTGGGGCCAGCTAAAGAACAATGACAACTGCAACAAAAAATAGCTGGGCCTTGTGGTGGGCGCCTGTTGTCCCAGCTGCTTGGGAGCCTGAGGCAAGGGAATTGCTTAAGCCTAAGAGTTTGAGGTTACTGTGAGCTGTAATGTCACTGTACTCTACAGAGGGTGACATAGTGAGACTCTGTGTCAAAAATAAAAAATCCCACCCGCCTCGGAAAGAAGCTTTAAGTATTCTTGACTCCTACCTGGTCTCTTGTTAGGAGTTAATTTCTCTTGGTAAAGTGCTGCTGTGACATTCTCCCTGCCCTCAGCAAGTCAGCTGTCTAGCAGGTGGTGTATATGTTGAATTGCTTTCCCACAGGGGGTACTGAGTTGTAATGAACTCATGTGGTGGTCCCATTTCCACGCAGAGGCACACATTATAAAACTGGTGGTTGATCAATTATTCTGCAAAGAGCTGTCATCAGACCAGTAGCATCTGATACTTGGTATACATCATATTAGAAATGCGAGGAAGAATCCTGAGCTCTGCTACAGATCAACCAAACTGGACTTTCAGGGATGAACCTGAGTATTCACATTTTTAACAAGCTTTTCTTTTGAGACGCTAACTGATGTTGTGAGTTCCATGTGGGTAGGCATCACCATTTGCTCTTCGCTATGGTTTGAATGTGCAGCATACTTCATTTCACTGCGCAATGCTTTATTACACTTTGCAAAGATTGCAATTTTTACAAAATAAAGGCTTGCAGCAACCTTGTGTTGAGTAAAAGTCTATTGGCACCATTTTTCTAACAGCATGTGCTCATTTTGTGTCTCTGTGTCAGATGATCATTAGCAATTTTTAGCAATAAAGTATTTTTAAATTAAAGTATGTATTTTTTAAAGACATAATGCTGTTACAAACTTAAAAAACTGTAGTGCAAACATAACTTTTGTATTCAATGGGAAACCAAGTGTATTTGGTTGTATGTATATTTAAATGTATTTGTATATATGTATATATACACACACACACATATAAATGAGTTATTTCATTGTGATATTCTCATTTCATTGTGCTAGTCTCTTTATTGTGGTGATCTGGAACCAAACCTGCCATATCTCTGAGGTATGCCTGCATCCCCTCCCAAATTCAGATTTTGAAACTTAATGTCCAATGTGATGGTATTAAGAGGTGGGTTCTATAAAGGGTCGTTAAGCTTAAAGGCTCCTTCCCTTGTGAATGAGATTACGGCTTTTATAAAAGAGGCTTTGCATCTCGTAGTGAGCTTGCTTTTCAGTCTTCTGCAGTGTGAGGACGGAGCATTCCTCTCCTCCGGAGGATGCAGCAGTGAATCGCCACCTTGGAAGCAGGGGGAGGCCCTCATCAGACAACCAGACCTGCCAGCATCTTGATCTTGGACTCGCCTTCCTCTAGAACTATAACAAAATACATTTCTGTTCTTTATAAATTACCCAGGCTCGCTGTTCTGTTGTAGCAGCACAGGCTAAGATACCTATTCCTCCCCCTCTAGTGACTAGCACGGGTGGACATTTAGGAGTTATTTGTCGACTAAGTAGCCCACCTCCCACTTCATCATCTTCAGTGTCTGAGGTCACTGATCAAGCAACACTTCTGAACAGCTCAGTGAAGGCATGCGGGCTGTGTCCTTCAACCTTGAAAAACGGTCCCTTAACACCTCTGTGCCTGGATTTGCTTACCCGATGAAACGGAGACAGCACCACTACTTACCCCACCTTTGATTATGAGTGACGAAGGGGTTAATAGATACCAAGTGTTTAGAACAACGTTAGACAAATAGTAAGAGCTCCTTAGACATGAGCTGTGTAATTGTTGGCATGCGTGAGTCACATTTTAGGGTGTTATCTGTCAAATTATTTTCATAGATAAGGACACTAAGTTAGGGATAGTCTTGTGACTTGCTCATATCATCAAGTCTTGTAAAAAATGCAAGCCTGGATTCAAGCTAGCTCTCTGAGAACAAGCTATTCGGCGCACTCTCCGAGACACAGCTGCTCTCGCCCCTTCTCTCTGTTCGCATGCCACATGCTTTTCATGGAAAGATTACACTGTTTCTTGAAGACTGGCCGAATGTTCTAAGACTCGTGTAGGACTCCTGCTGGCCCACCCCAGCCCTTCTGGGTTGCTGTCCGCTCATCACTGTCATGGCAGGCAAAGGAGGAAAAAAATAGTCAAACTCACTCCTCCAAACTAGGGCTTCTCAGCCTCAACAGAACTGACATTTTGAGGGAATAATTTTTGTTGTGCGTGCTGTCTCGTGCATTGCAGGACTAGTTGAACAGCATCCCTGCCCTCTACCCACTAGATGCTGGTAGCACCATCCACCCTGTTTGACAACCAAAAATGTCTCCAGACATTGCCAAATGTTTCCTGGAGGGCTTCATTGCCCAGATGAAATCCTGCTTTCATCTATTCCTTCTCCCCCTTTTCAATCACCTCTAATCACTGGCTAATTGTTTAGCCTCTTCCCCAGCCTCCCATGTAGTACTAACACAGGCAGAAACCATGGTCCCTCTTAAAACACGTTCCTTCCTCGTGCCCCAAATTCCTCCATTACAAGTTAAAGCACAGCTGTAAAGAGCCTTAAAACATGTTTCTGGGGGCAGCACCTGTGGCTTAATGGGTAGGGCACCAGCCCCATGTATCAAGGGTGGCGGGTTCAAACCTGGCCCCAGCCAAACTGCAACAAAAAATAGCCAGGCGTTGTGGTGGGCACCTGTGGTCCCAGCTACTTGGAAGGCTGAGGCAAAAGAATCACCTGAGCCCAGGAGTTGGAGGTTCCTGTGAGCTGTGTGATGCCACACACTCTACCCAGGGTGATAAAGTGAGACTCTGTCTCTACCAAAAAGAAAAAAACCAAACATGCTTCTGGGAGAAATTACATGTCATCAATTATTAAAAATTATGATGATTTAGTTTTATTTAATCACTTTTTGTGGCAAGTAGATGATAAGATAAATAAAGGACATGATCATTTACACATATTTTTTTCTAACAGCACTTAACACAAGGCTTAATGTATAGTACATAATTAATAACTATTTGTTGAATTAATGAATGAAGGGATAAGAGAATATGTTTTAAAAGGGTTGGGGAAAATGGGGGCACCAAGATACATTGTCTTTCTAAAAATAATGTGAGGGAAAGCATTGTTGAAAAGAATTTTAGATTTTTTTTAAAACAGAAAAGGAGATATGGACATGTTGAAATTAATTGAAAACATAGAAACCAGTGGAGAGGGATGTACCTTAGATGTAGAAGTTACTGGAGAACTTCGAGGAGTCAGGTCCCAGAGGAAATGTGGGAATGGAATAAAATTTTCAGTCAGAAGCCTTATCCTTGCAAATATATTTTTTCTGTTCTTTTCCTTCCCTTTTCAGAATAAAAATGATCAGTGTGAGAAAGCAAAATCTTTTGCAAATAATGCAGATTCTAGAAGAAATGTCATGAATAAATTCCTCTATTGTCTTTAAGTGTTTTGAGCTTGGAAGGGCTTAACGCTGACACATTCTCCTGCACGTGCCACTTGCAATTAGGAACTATTCAGCATCAGCCACCAGCACTTGTCCTAGAGTGTTACCTGACACTGTTTTCAAAGGTTTAATTCTAAATTACAGATTTCCTTTTAGAAAGGACACAGCCCTAATTTGCGAAAGGAGATGATGTGTAGTCTAAGGAGCAAAAGCTGGCTTGTGAGTTTCTGTTTTAGTTCTAAAATTCTGTGCATAAAAATAAACATCTATGGAAAGGCTCCCAGTTTTCCTATTAGATCAGGCCTTGTTGGATTGCAAAAAAAAGCTTTTATTTGAATGTTGAAATTTCGAAAATTTGAAAGCAATTTATGCCTTTGTTTGAGACCAGCTAAATTTAATCTGTTTGAGAAGGATGAGTTACAAATGACCTGTTTAATAGATCAACTGTATGAGATGAAATGCAAATTAGAAAATGATGAGTTCAGGGGTAAGTCCTGTGTTCTTTGCCAATAGCATAAGTGGCTGAGCAGATTTTGAGTTACACTTGCTGGGCCAATTCCGGATTGGATTAACAAGGCTAACAGGAAAAGTGATAATCCTTTTTTGTTGTTTTTAATTGATGTCATTGCTAGGGTTCAGGTGTGGCTTGAAAATGGGTTCTGGGAAGGAACAAAAGAAAGCCACTATTTCCCTGCAGCCTGAGGATTCAAAGGGTTACAAAGCATGAGCTCCCAGGCGCAAGTGACGAACTGACCTGGAAGTAGCTTCCGCGGCCATATCCACTCCTTCATGGAAATCACAAGGACGCCAGCTCTGAAGTCCACCGCCTGGCTACCTCTAAGGATGCTTGTTGTTTGAGCCATAATGCATCACTGGTAATAGTACCTACTTGGTGGAATTTCTATGAGGAGGAAATAAGGAAATCCCTGTACAGACTGAGTGAGCACAGTGCCTCCCAGTAAGCCCTAATTAAATGTTAGCTCTCATCATTCTTTCTTTTGATTATTTTGATTCTTTCTTTCTTAAAAGTAGAAAATATGAAAAGTGCAACCTGTGCAGTGGAATGAAACTCAAGGGATATTTTTGGCTCTAATTTCATATCAGAAAACCTGCTCTGATCGATCTCTGAGATTTAAAAAGCAAGCAGCAAGCATGCCAATAAACAAACACACCAAACCCAGCAGTAAGAGCAACCCCAGCCATGATGTGAAAGCTTAAAGGTTAGGTAGGATACGGCCACCCCGGATGTGAGCCACACTCTCAAATAGCGGGGCTTGCTCACTGCAGGACTTCCTGCACTTCCGAAATGCGTGGTTCTGGGTTTGTCACCAGCTGTGCCTAATCCTTGGGCACATAGTGATTTCATTCCTTGCACTTCAGAGCACCCTGGGCAGGCGTGGTCCTGCACCTGGAAAGGAGCATGACCAGGGCCTCTGAGAGCAGAGACAGCACGTGTGGGAGTGCTGGATTAAGGGTGGGCCCTGGGGGGAAATTTTGGTGACTTGTGACATTATTGGATTTGGATTGGAATAGACAGAAATATTTTGATTGCATCACATTGGAAGCTGAGCAGTATCACATGCACTTGCCAATATCTAGAAGCTGTAATAGACTAACAAAAGAGGCGGACACTCTCGGGGGTTGACAATTCAGTTAGTCATCCTGGACAAAGAAGGAGCTGTAATGCCGCCTATCTGAAATTCCGCCTTCTGCTTCTGAGTCTGGGATCAAGCCAGGTGATGTTCGGAGTTACAATCTCTCTGGGCCTGAGTTTCCTTATCTGTAAAACAAATGCTTCTGACCGGACGGTCTCAGGATTCCTTTTCAGCTATAAGTTGATGATTCCAATGAAAGTACTCGGGCTCATGAGAGAGCAGAGTGAAAGTGAGGAAAGTGAAGCAAATGAGAGGATCTGAAAGTGAAGGGGGGGGGTGGAGACAAGAGAGAAGAAAGCCGAGGTGGGAGCTGGAGCAGAGGAAAGAAAGCACAGAACATGTGTGGTGGAACAAGCACGAGAGCTGTTTTATTGGCTGAGGAAGGAGTTGATATAGAATGAAAGAAAAGACTCTAGTATCGCAACCTACTCTTCTTTCGATGCTGTACAAATCTCAATTAGCAAGCCAGATGCCTGCTGTTGCGGGAAAAGGAAAAGAAAGGAGAAAATTTCAGTAGGATAACTGGAGCTCGCTGGAGGAAGGACAGTGGGGAGTTGGGGGTAGAGGGAGTGATGCCACGGAAAGGGAAAAGAAATCAAAAGTGAGAGAGGGGGCTTCCCTCCTCTCCGGCGGGGCTCAGCTCCCCAAAGGCTGTGGACCAGGAGCCCTTCTGTGTCCAGGTCCCTACCTCTGCTACAGGTAGTCCTGCTGCATAGACCCTTCTCCACTTATGATGGGGCTATGCACCAATGAACCCATCACAGGCAGAAAACAGCTTTACATTGGAAATGCATTTAATTCACTTAACCTACTGAATATCATAGCTTAGCTGAGCCTACTGCAAATGTGTTCAGAACACTGACATTAGCCTACAGTTTGGCAAAATCATCTAGCACAAAGCCCTTGTTATAATGAAGTGTTGAACACCTCGTGTAATTTATCGAATACTGTCCTGAAAGTGGAAAACAGAACCGCTGCGCGGTACTCACTGTTAACATACGTGGCCAAAAATATCATCATAAGGCCAAAAAATCGCAAACTGGGGACTATGTTTATATATGGTGAAAAAATGGAGTTTTTTCCCTTGTGTCTTTGACTCTATGAATGAAGTGATTCTTCAAAATTTGGTTTATCTCAGTGGAGTCTGCGATTCCCATAAGTTTCTATCCGGGAATTATATATTTACATTTCAACTAGTCTGTCTAAGCTGCTTTTAACTCAGGATTCTCAGGAGGAATATGAAAGAGGCATGATCTGAATTCCTTATTTAAGTCTGAATTTACATCATAATGGATTAATCCGTTAGTTAAGGGGCTTTCAAAAAGGTGGGGTTTTATTGTTTTAAAATACTCCACGGAATATCCCACAGTCTCTACATTACGCAATAACAAGAACTATAAAGAAATAAAAAATAGTAACATACCCTCAAGAAGAATAGGAATGGTGAGATTGAGCTGACACTTGCACAGTGTTAGGAAGCGGATTCCTGAGGCACTGGTATTCCCGTGACGGGCAGGTGTCTGTGTCCCTGTCCTGTTACTGATGCTGCTCACTCAAATGGACACATTGTAAATGCCCTAACTTCTAAAAGATCAAGCAGCTTCTAGTATTTTTAGTTTTTATTTTACTTTTATTCTTAAATATATGCTGGTACGTTAATTTTCCTCAATCTCTGGATGAAATGTGGTCTTGCATGTGTTAGGAAATTGGTCCAGGTGTAAAGACGGACGATGAGAATGGTCATAGGCTGGCATGGTCCAAGGTTGTTTTCAAGTAGTGGTCTTCTAAGGCAGAATACTAGCTAGGCAAAAAATATTGCTCAGAAAAAAAAAATCAAAAGCAGTGGACAGAATGCTGTGATATCTCCTATTTCTTTACAATGAAGCATCTGAATTTTAGTGGCGAGTACTGTGGGAGCTAGTAGGAAGCTCTGATTTGGAAGTAGCTCAGAGAACATCCTTAATGCAGAACCACGTCAGTACTGAAGGGCTTGTCTCTACCGTCTTAGCCTTAGATTCTCTGTGCCACTGCTTTTGTACCTGCAATCTCTTTTTTTCTGATCACTTGTCAAAGAAAATTTTGCCATGGCCTAGAACAGTGTTTTTGCCACTGTTTGCAAGTGTTTTGCCTTAATTTCACGGCACACTTGAACTTATTGTTAGCAAAACTTCCACAGCACCCTTAAATTATGATAAAAAAAAAAAGAGTAAGAAAAAGAATATACTTACTGTACTTTGAATGTTTTTCAAAAATAATTTAATTAATAATCTGCAAAAGTTTTTGCAGCACACCTGAGATCTCACGGCATACAGGTTGAAAATCACTGGTAAGCCCGTAAAGATAGTTTTGTGAATTTTTGTTCTGTTACATTGACTAACTGGTGATACCTTAAATGTCCAGCTGACACAGATGATTGCTTTTCTAAACTTAATAAAACTCGTAAAATTCAAAGGAATCATTTTATATTCTAGTTCAATCACTTAAATGACAAAGAATTTAGACATATTCTCTTTGATGAATTATATACCCTATTATAAAGACAGAGTTAGCTAGCAGGCACAGATCCCTGTTCATAGAAGTCACGTATTTGCCAAAGTTCCTAGCAACTGGAGTTGTGAGGCATGAACTTCACTAACAATTTCCAGTACTCTTGAAGATCCCATAGCTAAAAGTACTGGCAAACTATTTCAATAGATTGCATTATTTTTCCCCAACTTCATGCTCAACTTATAATTCAACTATACATTGACAGGCTTTGCATTACCTCCCAGTAGAGTAGGCGGGGTATTCATCTCCACCCGGCTGACTTCAGATTTGGTGACGAGCCTAGATTTGATGAAATGTTAGCAGACGTTATATGAGTGGAGGTCCCAAATGTGTGAACGTGGTTAGGTGTGGTTTCTTGTCGTGCCATCTTGATGTGAAGACTGTGCTCTGGGAAGCTACCAGTCCCAGGACAAGAGGCGTGTAGAACAGACTCGAAACTGAACTTGACCTGCAGCCTGAAACAGACCCATCCTGGCCAACCTGCAAACCCCCAAAGGAGGAGTAAATATTTGTGTTGTGAGCCACTGAGATTTGGGGGCTGTGTACTAGACAGCATTATAATATTAGAACTCCACTAATGTATCAAGACAATATTTTCCCATCTAAGTTCAGTTTTCAATAAGGTTTATAAATTCTTTAATTCTCTTAATAATGGCACAGCTCAATAGATATGATGTGATTGCCTCTGCCATGTCTCAATAATCATCAAGGCTTTTTGAGGTTGGATTTGTGTTTTTGTCTTTCTTTCTTTCTTTTCTTTCTTTTTTTTTTTTTTTTGGAAGTATTGCTATGCCACACAAGCTTTAGAGAAAAAGCAAGAACATTTATTTGAAATGCTCCTTTCTTTTCCTCACACACATTTCTTTTAGTGGCATACCTAGTCCAAAGGTAAAGCTTGACATACTGATTTGTAAATAGCAGTCTGGGTTCTGTTGCTTTAGATAGCCAAGTATTAAGAATGCAGCAGAATTCTGAAGTAACACTTTAAATCCCTTTTCAGGATGTAAAAAGGACAATTTGAAGAGCCTAATACAGTTTCTCATTCTGGATAACTTGTCGTTCCGGTAACATGACTGTACCTGTCCAGCCGACGTTGCTACAATCTTTTAATCCAAGAGCTTTGACAACTCCTGCAGGCTTAGCTCAGCCCAGGTCCTTGGACAAATGCCGGCAGCATGTTAACCTCCTCCACCTTGTACCAGGAGGTGGCACCATAGAGTCAGCCATGCCCCGGCGTGTCAATCAGCTCGCATTTCCCGCTAAAGGACACATTCCGCGTTACCATCTCTCAGCTGGGCTGACACTGCTGTGCTGAGGATGTGGCTGAGCCCTCTGGTTTTCATACTGGATTCAACTACCTACCTCTAAATGAGCAGCTTGGCTGGAACTCTGTTATCCTACCCAGCCCCTTGCTTTTCACATCCCCTTTTGTCAAGAAACCAGACTTTCTTCTCCCTACCCAGACAGATAATACTCGGTATCAGCTTAGCATCATAAATAGGACCCTGTCCACCTGACTCTTATGCCGTGATGGTGCCTGTGCATGTGCGGGGGGATCCGACATTACGGACCAGACCTCCTCACCCCCGAGGGAGCCTGCTGGGCCCACATTTGGACACACTAAGCTAAGTTACTGATTGCCCCTGTGGGATATTAGTTCGTTACCAGGGCTGGCTGTTACCAGCCCCCCAACCGCACCCCGAGTCCGTCTCCTTGTCACTGGCCCATCCAGATTGCTGACATTCTTCCCGATGCATGTTTCTAACTTATGGCTTTGTTCCCTCTGTCTACTTTTAGTAGAAAATCTCCTTATATGTGTATTTGTTCAGGGCTGCCATAACAAAACACCACAGACTATGTGGCTTAACCAACCAATTTATTTTCTGAAGGTTGCAGAGAGTAGATCAAGGTCAAGGTGTTGGCAGAATTAGTTTCTTCTTGGTCTGCAGATGGTCGTCTCGCTGCATCCTCACACAGCTTTCTGAATTATTTTCTATATTTCCCTGTCTAAATTCAGTTTCCGATACGATTTATAAAATCTTTAAAAATCCTCTTAATAATGGGCACAAGTAAAGAGATATGGTGTAGTTGCCTCTTCCGCGTCTCCTGAATCATCAAGGCATTCCGAGGTAGGGTTTCTATTTCTTTTGGAAGCATTCCTATGCCACGTGAGCTTTGGAGAAAAAGCAAGAACAGGTACTGGAATTGTGTCTCTCTTTCCTCACACACAGTGAGCACAGCTAAGCCACGGTGAGCCACACACCAGCACCCAAATTACCTTGAAGGAAAAGGGGATGAAGAGGAGGGGGGTTGAATTTAACTACTATTTGCCCCCGGGAGACCAAATTTTAAATGAAAGGGAAGCAGAAACATTTTAAATGAAATTGGAAACATGTTCAGGTTTTTGTTTTTGCTTGTTTGATTCCTGAACCAAAATTGTAGGTCATAATCCACTTAATTTTATGTTTAGACACGTAAGGAATATTGTACTTGCCATCTGAATGGCTTATAGACGAAGGGAGGAGAAACTAAGAGTTAACTGGAAAAAAGTTATTCTAATTTTTAAGGTTACATTTGAGCTTATAGAAAATATATTAGTAATATTTGCTCATCCATCTGCTATTTATCAAATATTTATTGAATACCTCCCACATATGAACACTCCCTCTCAGATTCAGAGTAGAAAACAAAGCTTGTAAGACACTAACCTTGTCCTGATGGCAATGACAATAAATAAAATAAAAGCTTTTGGCATTGACAACACATGAAGTGGTCTTTTAAAATTTGTTTCCAGAGTAATAGACAGATTTGAAGGTGAATATGTTTATTTTTAAGCAGTTTTAAACTCACAGAAAGAGCAAGCGAAAAGTATAGTTCCCATAAACTCCCTGACTCAACTCCTAATTTTAACTATTATTAACATCTTGCATTAGCACAATGCGAGTTTTTAAAATTGATCAGCCAGAAAGCCCATACTTTACATTGAGCTGTACATTCTATGGGGTGGGACAAATTTATAATGACTGTTATCCACATTACATTAGTATACAGAATAATTTTACTGTCCTAAAAGTCTACTCTTCCCGGCCTAGTCTCTCCTTCCCTCTAATCCGCAGCCACCACTGATCTTTTTACTATTGTCGTATTTTTGCCTTTTTCAGAATATCGTATAGTTGGAATCATACAGTATGTACCCTTTCTTTTCAGATTGGCTTGTTTCACTTGGCATTATGCACTTGAGAGTCCTCCATGGCTTTTCGTGACAGCTCATTTCTTTTTATTGCGAAGTAATATTCTGTTATATGTACATACTACAGTTTTCCCATTCACCTACTGGAGGACACCTTGGTTGCTTTCCCAATTGTTTTATGAATTAGGCTTTCTTCTGCTTTATGATTGAAACTTATTTTTTTGTTTGTTTCAAAAGATTAAGGGGGTATGGATGTTGTAGGTTGCATGGATTGCCGTTGTCATACTTACGTCCTGACTAGATGTGTGCATATCTCCCAAATAGTGTCCACCGTACCTATTAGGTAGGTTTTGGCCCTTCCCCCACCCACATTGGTTTCCACTGACTTTTATTTCCCTCTGTATTTTTCTTCTCATTTACATTGGGTCCTCCTATATTCTGTCTGCAAAGCACTGGTATAATGTTGTTCTAGACTTCATTTGATGGCAAGTGACAGAAACCTAAATTGAACTAATTTAAGCAAATTGTTTAATTTACTCTAAGAGTTCAGTGATGATACATAAAGCCTGAAGACAGGAACAAAGCTGAGCCTCGAGGACAGGGGGAACTTTCCTCAGAACATTTCATTTTGGCTGTGAAGGTGGATTATGTCTATGTGTATCTGTCAATTGATCTATCCATACACAGATAGATAGGTATACACACACAAACATACGTAATAGATTCTTTTCAGAATCTGTTTGGGGGTGGGGCAAATTTACTACATGGAGAAATTAAGACTGAGAAAATTGTTAATAACTTATACAATGATATGTGGTTAATATGTGTCATAACTTAGATTGAAGGCCAGACTCTTTAAGAATTTTGCTTTTAATCTCCTTACTGGCTCAAATGGTGAGCTTGGTTGGCTTGTGTGAACTAAAACAAAATCCTAAGCCCCCTGACTGAATGGGCCAAGGGGACCCCAGAATGACTTTACACATGTGTTTGCAGTCGTGACTGGAGGGGAGTCTTGCCCCCCGGCCCCTCGCCAGCAGCCTGATGGGTAGAAAGCTCCACTGAGCAGGCTCATGTTTCTCTTTTCATAGATATTTGTGACTCTTCCTTCAGCTTGTTAAATATGTATATTTTGCCATCCCCCTCAGTATAAATTCCTGTTCCCTCATCTCTGCTGGAAGTACCCATTCCTGGCTTGTGGCTGGGGACCCTGCTTTCCAGCTTACTGGAAAGGCCAGCAACCCTCTCCTTTGGAAAGGAGAGAAAGAAATCTAAATTCTAAACCTCATTAAAATCTAAATTCTAAACCTCATTATTTCTTCAATTAACATGTGTTAATGTTTTCTTTATAAAACAGCTTTCCTACCTTTGTGTACTATCTAGAAAAAATAATGTTATTGATTTTCAGAAGTGCTTTTTGAATTATATTTTCCAGTTGGGATTACGAGAGACTCATTAAAATGTTCACGTTGTCTCATTTCTGACCAACAGCAGACATTTCAATGTCAGGGCCAAAGTTTCCTTAATTAGCAATCTCTTCCTCTGTGTGACATTAAATAGCTCCATGGAAGTGGGGCAGTGACCTTGGTACCGTTAGCGCTGTGCCGTAGTCAGCGAGCTCCTGTACACCATCAGCTCATTACTCTCTACCGCAGCTCTCTGATTTGTGTAACCGTCAGCTTCCAGAGTTTAGTAATCCTTCCCTCTGAGAATTAGATTCTGCACACTCAGATGTCAAGAAAAGAAAAAATATGTTTTAATGTTATTATATAAATCTTAAATATTAAAGACATATTTAATATTTTATATACATATACTCTTTTAGAAACATATTTAGCATGCAAAGCAATAACATTTTCAGAAATGTGATCTTGCAATTAAGAAGAAGGGGTTTTTGACACAGGAGGGCTTTGGATCAGACTGTTCTCAGCGAGAACCTGAAGCATTTGTGAGTAGACTGCAGGGACTCTCGCATCCTCCTTTGTCACAGCTTTTCCTTATCACTCAGGGATGTGAACACTAACAGGACCTGCCGGGCTAAGTAATCATTCCTTTTGTTCCCTGCAATCACCACTATTCACTGCCACACTACCTAGCAATGACGGATTTTTCTTAATGGAGAAGCCTGAAGCTAAATTTATCCTCAGACTATTGCCCAAAGCTTGTTGAAAATTAAGAGCTTAAATGAGGTATATGAGATAAGAGAAAGAACGGGTATCCTTGTTGTAGTTCAGCTTCTTGGAAAACAAATATCTTCAGACATCAGCCAACATCACTTGCAAGGCATTGCCACAAAGCATCACTCAGTCTGCTAAAAAAAGCCATGCTTCTTGAATTCAGCATATCATCTTATTCTTGGAAAAATTATGTTAACTTTGCATCTTAATTTTTATTTGCTTTGGATAAAGGTTTTGAAGTGTTGGATCCTTAAGCTGGCAGAGGCATTGCAATCCTAGCATAGTTACCGTATTGTAACATGGAAATGTAAGTGTTGGGATAGATGAGTTTGAGAAAATTTCAAACTTGTGATTTTTATTATAGTTAGTATGCCCACGTTAATGTTTGAGATGGGTTAAACGTTTTCTAAGAGGGAACAGAAAATTTATTGCAAGTTGAAGAAGATTTTTTTTTGAACCAGGATGAATAGAGGTGAAGTGAAAGGAATAGTATTCTCAAAACACAGTAGGAATAAACTGTGCAAGTTTAATAAAGGGAAACAATAGCCCATGAAGTATTCAATTTTTTTTATTGTTATATTATTTCAGCCTTTAAAAAGAAAAGTAAACCTGTGAAGGGTTAGGAAAAACTAAAAATATATTATTCATATGCAAACACACTGATTTTCATTTTAAAGCAATCTTCCTTGAATAAATTCTCATATGGACATGTACTCAAAAGAAGAAACCCATTCTTTATCACTTTGGGGGATTTTTCAACTGAGCTATTAGTTTCTGTCTTATCTCATTTGCTCCTTAATCTTGCTTTCTACCCCTCACCTTCCACCAGGACTACCCTTTAGTCCTCACTCTCTACCTAAATGCCCCTGGCATTGGGGTGAGATATTCTATAGACTGGGCTAATTCTCAGGACATCAACCTAACTGACTCTCAGTAAATATTTGATTCAAACTGCTGTTTCCTCATGTAAAAATGAAGAATCACTCCATGCATTCACCAAGCCTGTCACCTAAACAAAAGCCAGACACCTCTGGGCGAGTGTGAGCTTACTGTCGTGGAGGATCATGCTAAGTGCAGAGAGTCAAGTTTGCTGTGCATCCTCTGAGTAGGAGGAAACTCAAAATTCCTATCAAGCCTCAGTTTATAAACATTTGTAATCTGAAGCATATACACTTATTGTTCATTTCTTCATTCAACCATCAGGCATTGAGTGTTTCAGACACAATAACAACTATTGGGATCAAAAAGGCAATTAAGGAAAAAAAAACATGGTTTCTTTCCTCTACGAGCCATCAGTCAGGAGACACAAGACAGGTTCAAGGAAAGAAGAACGTCTGTCACAGACCTTTGGGGATTAAACACACCAACTGTCGCACCCTTACGACTAAGATTCTTTGGTACCACAGTTTCTTTACATGTGTTGATCCATGGATCTTTGATTTGTAAATACACAGAAACAAAGGGAAGCAGACAACATAAATAGTAAGGGGAATTTCTAGGAATAAGCATAGTCAGAATGTTCTTTGTTATCTGAGTCATTCACTTTATTGATTCGATAAATATTTATCGAACATATTATGTGACAGATACTTTATTAGATTTGCATAATGATGAACTAGCTAGACCTGGTATTTCTCATTGGGAAGTCGAGCAAAATAATAAACAAAAATGAAATCATCAAACAAAAATGCAGAGGAAGCAAAATATTATATTAAAAAAACCCACATTGGGATGAAGATAATGAAGGGTCTTCTGACCATGCGTATTCCCTAGAAATTCTCTTTGCTCTTTCTGCTCTCTGGTTCCCTCTGTTTCTGAGTAATATTAATCAAAAATCCATGAATCAATATGTATAAAGAATGAGCAAAGAGTAAGCAAAATATTATATAAAGACCCCCCCCCCCAAATTGCGATGAAGGTAAGAAATATGTACTAGCTTGAAAGCAAAACCAGGGACAGGATCTCTGTCTATTTTGTTCTCTGATTCATCTGTAGAGGTAAGAATAGCATTTGATACATAAAAACTGCCCAATAAAGATTTATTGCACGAATCTGGCCAGTAACAGGAGGGGCCCCTATATAGTGAGAAGGTCTACTGTTAGCTTCCTGTTGCTTCTGCAACAAAGTAAAACAACATAAACTCATTTTATCTGACTGTTCTGTAGTTCAGAATTACAAAATGAGTCTCACTGAGCTAGATCCAAGTTGCCAGAGGGGCTGCCTTCCTTTTGGAGGCACTCAGGGGAGAATCTCCGTTCTTGCCCTTTCCAGCTTCCAGTCAATTCCATTCCTTAGCTCCTGGCCCTGTTCCTTCATCTTTACGGAAGCTAAGGTCTTCTCATGCTGCCATCTTTGTGGTTCTCTCTTCCATAGCTATCACTTTTTCTTCCACTTCTAAGGACGCTGGTGATTTCATTGGGAACATCATGATAACATAAGACAGTCTCCTTGTTTAAAGCCAGCCGGTTAGCAACCTGAATCCATCTGTAGCCATAATTCCCCTTTGCCACAGAACCAAACCTACTACAGGTCGTGAGGGTTCGCATGTAGACACACTTTGGGGAGACTGTTCTTTCTGTCCACCACAGTGTTCTCTGAGAAGTAACCATAAGAAGCAAGGCTCTGAAAGATGGAGGAAGCCGCTCGTGTGAGGAGAACATGTGTGTTTATGTACATGAGTGTGCGCGTAAGCTGGGAGAAAGGCAGCGGCTGAGGCAACAGAGAGGGCAGAGCCCTGTAATATAGTCCATGGGA
>CAUYRH010089992.1:0-16464 GCA_963574655.1 Perodicticus potto
TTTATTTATTTATTTATTTATTTATTTATTTATTTATTTTTGAGACAGAGCCTCAAGCTGTCACCCTGGGTAGAGTGCTGTGGCATCACAGCTCACAGCAACCTCCAATTCCTGGGCTCAAGTGAGTCTTCTGCCTCTGCCTCCCAAGTAGCTGGTACTAAAGGCGCCTGTCACAACGCCTAGCCATTTTTTGGTTGCAGCCATGACTGTTATTTGGCGGGCCCAGGCTGGATTCAAACCCGCCAGCTCAGGTGTACATGCCTGGCGCCTGAGCCACTTGAGCCATAAAACCTTTACATTTATTTATTTATTTATTTATTTATTTATTTAAATTTTTTTTTTTTTTGAGACAGAGCCTCAAGCTGTCACCCTGGGTAGAGTGCCGTGGCATCACAGCTCACAGCAACCTCCAATTCCTGGGCTCAAGCAATTCTCCTGCCTCTGCCTCCCAAGTAGCTGGGACTATAGGCACCTGCCACAACGCCCGGCCATTTTTTTGGTTGCAGCCGTCATTGTTATTTGGCGGGCACAGGCTGGATTCAAACCCTCCAGCTCTGGTGTACGTGGCTAGCGCCTTAGCCCGTTGAGCCGAAAACCTATACATTTATAAAAAAAAAAAAAAAAAAAAAAAGCAGGTGCAGAGGCGCAGTGCTGAGACCCACAGATAGACCCTACCCTTGGAGCTTCTTGGGGGGGCAGCCAATGGATCACTGCCACCCCCTACTGTCCCCTTCCTGGGTAGACTGGTATCTCATTGATTCCCGGGTGGGCCTATACTCCTGAACAGAATGATCAGAGGGAAATGTGTGTGAACCAAGCAGTCATAGGATTGTAGGGTGCTCAAATGCTAGCAGAGGCTGGAGGGAGAGGGACAGAGCACCAACTTCCCTTCTGGAATATAGGCGGTTCTGGGCATGGAGCTTAGGGACCAGGTGACCAGGCTGCTATCAAATATAAGGGGAGCAGGGCTCTGCCACCAGAGACCCTGAATTTGCTGAAGACTGTGAGGGTCTAAAGTGGCGTGGCTTTTCAGGGGTCTGCTGTGTAACTGACTTCAGCTCCACTTTCCAGGCACAGGTGGCCATCCTTCAGTTCTGCCAAACAGATCAGGGTAGTCCTGCCCCTACCTCGCTGCCACTTTTCAGTCTCTACACACAATCTGGATCAAGGGGTATGTCCCCCGCCTCACTGATAGAGGTCACACAGTTTCCCAGAGCTAGGCTGCAGGGCTCTTGATCAGGGGCCTACGCCTCTGGCCTGGGTCACTGTTCACTGGGGCACCCACCCACAAAGCATTCACTCTCAGAATGGGAAAACCAGCTCCTATCTCCTTGACATGCCTCAAGATGTGAAAGTCAATTTCCAGACCTGGAGGCTCACATTCAAAAGCAGCTGTGTTTTTTTTGTAATACTGGATCACCCCCTATTATACTAGGAAAAAAAAATTTTTTTTTTTTTTGCAGTTTTTGGCAGGGGCCAGGTTTGAACCTGCTACCTCTGGTATACGGGGCCAGCAGCCTATTCCTTTGCGCCACAGGCACTGACCGGAAAAAAAATTTTTTTAACTCTTGATAAGAAGAATATACCCAGGCTTGGCACCTGTAGCACAATGGTTACAGTGCCAGCCACATGCACCGAGGCCAGCCTGGGCCAGCTAAACAACAATGACAACTTCAACAACATCAACAACAACAACAGCTGGGCATTGTGGCAGGCACCTGTCATCCCAGCTACTTGGGAGGCTGAGGCAAGAGAATCACTTAAGCCCAAGAGCTGGAGGTTGCTGTGAGCTGTGATGGCATAGCACTCTACTGAGGGTGACATAGTGAGACACTGTCTCAAAAGAAAAAAGAAAGAAAAATATACCCAGAGTCAAAAAAAGAAGCATCAGTCACATGAAAGGAAGAAACAACAAAAAGTCACTGCCATCACGAATTATCAGACCAGATCATCTCCCACAAGGGATGATGATGTAGCTACCTCAGAAGATCCCTGTTAGGTAATTGCCTCAGAAAAGCCCCTCCTTTCCAAGCACAGGGAGTTGCCTACTAAACATCTCCTTATCTCCCAGTCGCAAAACTTACCTCATCTCCCTGTTGTAATTACCCACTAAAAATTTCAAACTTATAGGCTCGACGCCTGTGGCTCAATGGGCTAAGGCGCCAGCCACGTACACCTGAGCTGGTGTGTTCAAATCCAGCCCAGCCCGCCAAACAACAATGACGGCTGCAACCAAAAAAAAAAAAAAAAAAAAATGGCCGGGCGTTGTGGCAAGCACCTGTAGTCCCAGCTACTTGGGAGGCAGAGGCAGGAGACTCGCTTGAGCCCAGGAATTGGAGGTTGCTGTGCGCTGTGATGCCACAGCACTCTACCCAGGGTGACAGCTTGAGGCTCTGTCTCAGAAAAAAAAAAAGAAAATTAAAAAAAAAAAAATTTTTCAAACTTATGGCCTGCCCCTAACGGCTCTTCCCACCAGAGCAGTAACTCCTTATCGGCTATTCTACCATCCCGTCACCTCCCCTAACCAAACCTATATAAGGTGCACTTGTCTTTTACTCTCTCTTTCTCTCTCTCCTCTCTACTCTGTGCCCCCCCTTTTCTCTCCTCTCTCCCCTCTCCATCTTCTCTCTCTCCCCACTTTCCCTCTCTCTCTCCCTCTTTTCCCTCCTCCTTAATGCTGCTCTGCAGCATCCCCCACTAATAAAGACCTTTCGTACAAGCCTTGGTGGTCTGTGAGGTTTCTGCCGGTCCAGTGCCCCCCTTTCAATCCCAACTACAGAGAAATTGTGAAAATGACAGAAAGGGAATTCAGATTATGGAAGGCAAAAATGATGAAGGGTATTAAGGAAAAGTGGAAAACCAGCATTAAGGAAAACCAGTCTCATATAGCCACCCACTCTTCAACAAAGCAAACAAAAGCATTCACTGAGGGCTGGGCACAGTGGCTCACGCCTGTAATCCCAGCTCTCTGGAAGGCTGAGGCAGGTGAATTGCTTGAGCTCAGAAGTTCAAGACCAGCCTTAGCAAGAGCGAGATCCTGTCTCTTCCAAAAACAGAAAAACTAGCCAGGCACTGTGGCAAGGCGCCTGTAGTCCCAGGTACTCAGAAAGCTTAGGCAAAAAGATCCACTTGAACCCAAAAGTTTGAGGTTGCTGTGACACCATAGTACTCTACCCAGGGTGACAAAGAGAGACTCTGTCTCAAAAAAAAAAAAAAAAAAACAGGGCAGTGCCTGTGGCTCAGCGGGTAAGGCACCGGCCCCTTATACTGAGGGTGGCAAATTCAAACCCAGCCCCGGCCAAACTGCAACAACAATAACAAAAAATAGCCAGGCGTTGTGGCGGGCGCTTGTAGTCCCAGCTACTTGGGAGGCTGAGGCAACAGAATCGCCTAAACCCAAGAGCTGGAGGTTGCTGTGAGCTGTGATGCCACAGCACTCTACTGAGGTTGATAAAGTGAGACTCTGTTTCTAAAACAAAACAAAACAAAACAAAAAACAGAACAAACAAAACAAAAATAAATGGTGCTGGAGCTTGGCACACGTAGTTCAGTGGCTAAAGGACGGGCTACATGCACCAGGGCTGATGGGTTCAAACCTGGCCCAGGCCTGCCAAACAACATTGACAACTACAACAAAAAAAATGGCCAGGCACTGTGGTGGGTGCCTGTTGTCCCAGCTACTTGGGAGGTAGAGACAAGAGAATCACTTAAGCCTAAGAGTTAGAGGTTGCTGTGAGCTGTGATGCCACAGCACTCTACCGAGGGTCATATAATGAGAATCAGTCTCAAAAAAAATAATAATAAAATAATAAATGGTGCTGGGAGAACTGGTTAGCCATATGTAAGAGAATGGAACTTGACCTGTACCTCTCAACACTCACAAACATTAACTTGAGATGGATAAAGATCTCAATCTTAGACACAAAACAATAAAAATCCTAGCTGTGTGGGAAAAACTCTTGATCTTATTGGCCTAGGAATTAAATTTACGAAGAAGGCCCCACTAGCAGC
Organism: Perodicticus potto; assembly: GCA_963574655.1. Classification (NCBI taxonomy): domain Eukaryota; kingdom Metazoa; phylum Chordata; class Mammalia; order Primates; family Lorisidae; genus Perodicticus; species Perodicticus potto. Next base: position 4,012 of record CAUYRH010089992.1, read on the forward strand.
TGCAGATGCAACAAAAATAAACAAATGGAACCTGATCAAGTTAAAAAGTTTTTGCACTGCAAAGGACATAATGCACAAAGCAAAACGACAACCTTTAGAATAGGAGAAATTTATGTGCTAGAAATCTGACAAAGGCCTAATCACCAGAATCTACAGTGAATTCAAGCACATCAGCAAGAAAAGAGCAAAGTCAATTAAAAACTGGGCAAGAGACATGAAAACAGAATGGCCAATAAACACAAGAAAAAATGTTCATCATCCCTACTTACCAGAAAAATGCAAATCAACACTATTTTGAGATATCACTTAACCCCAGTAAGAATGGGCCACATCACATGGTCCCAATGCAACAGGTGCTAGTATGGGTGCAGAGAGAAGAGACCACTCATGCACAGTTAGTGGGACTGCAAACTAGTACAGCCTCTATGGAAAGAAGTATGGAGATTCCTCAAAGAACTAAAATTTGTAGACTTACCATTTGACTCTATAATTCCACTACTAAGCATCTACCCGAAAGAATAAAAAGACCTTTTACCACAGGGACATTTGCACCAGAATCTTCATAGCCACTCAGTTCACAATTGCAAAGATAAAACAACCCTAGTGCCATCAACACATGAATGGATTAATAAACTGTGGAATATGTGTACCATGGAATACTATTCATCCCTAAAAAAAAAAAAAAAATGGAAATTTCGTATCCTTTGTAACAACCTGGATGGACTGGAGAACATTCTCCTAAGTATTGCAAGATTGGAAAAACAAGCGTCACATGTACTCAATGCCAATTTGAAACTAGGTGACTAACAATCACAGATCCACATGAGAGAAGAGCTCAATTAAATTTAAGAAGGGGGGAGAATGGGAGGGAGCTCCATGGCTTCCTACCCTATGGGTACGATGCACAGATATATGGCACACTCCCTGAGTATAAGACACAACTACAACTCTGCGTTTTACCTGTCATGTGTGCATTATATAACCTAATGGTTTGCACCCTCATGTTAATCTGAAATTTGAAAAGAATGAAAAAAGGTGGGTAAATGTGATTTTCATTTGATAACTGAAGACGACAGTCTTGCAAATATACTTAGCTAACTTCTAAAACTATAAATTTGAGAAATGAAAAAATCCAAATAAAAAATATAATACCTGACACATTGAAGTTGCTTAATAAATACTTGCCAATGAACAACAAACAATCAAAATCAAGGGCGGTGCCTGTGGCTCAAGGAGTAGGGCGCCGGCCTCATATATCACAGGTGGCGGGTTCAAACCCAGCCCCGGCCCAAAACTTTAAAAAAAAAAAAAAAAAAAAAAAAAAAAAATCCAAATCAAGTCTTCCAGGTGATTCTGATGCATGCACAATCAAGTTTTGAGAACCATTGGCTTAATATAAACTTCTCTTCTTTTCTCATCGTTAACTCCATCATCAATTCCTCCTTTAGGAGACTTCTCCACTGTCCTAATTCAAGCACTCCCAGATCTAAATTAGCTGAATCTTAATGTTTCCAGAGCATCTGGTGCATCCCTCCTCTATCAGAGAGGGTATCATGTATATACTTACTTGCCTCTTTACTAGACTAAGTTTTTGAAGATAGGGACCATGTTATTCCTACATGTTTCCCTGGTACTAAGCACAATGCCTGGGATATAAAATAATCAATAAATTATTATTGAATGAATTAATGTTGTAAAAGCCTGTTACAGTCTCATCCTAGCTCACAAAACCCTATTTTACTCAAAATACGGCTTAACTGGCTTGGCACCTGTAGCTCAGTGCCTAGGGCACCAGCCACATACACCGGAGCTGGCAGATTTGAATCCAGTCCAGGCCTGCCAAACAACAATGAATAGCTGAGCTTGTGGCAGGCGCCTGTGGTCCCAGCTTGAGAGGCTGAGGCAGGAGAATCGCTTAAACCCAGAAGATAGCAGTTGCTGTGAGCTGTGACACCACGGCACCCTACCAAGGGCGACACAGTAAAACTCTGTCTCAAAAAAAAAAAAAAATGACTTAACAAAAACAGTAGTATCTCAAACATCATTTATATATGCTTCAATTGTGAGCTTAAAGTTTGTTGTGCCAGGAAAACAACTAGTCTAGCAAGTCAGTACTGCAGCTGAATAAAAACTCCATATATTGAAACTTTGGGGCTGGTACACCTGGAGGCACTGGGAGGTTGTTATACCTAGAAAGGGCATGGAAGTTCTGTGTTCCCTCCCCCATAGTACGTCCTATGCCCATCTATCTTCCATGTGACTGTTCCTGATTTTTACCCTGATAAATCGGAATTGAAGCTGGGAGATGTAGAGGCTACCTTGTGACCATGAGCATGACGAAAGGGCATGGAGGTGGTAGAGCAGGGGCACAAGCACAAGGCACCCGATCCCTGCTGGTGTCTTTCAGTCACTGCAGCCTACTTAGGGGATTCCTTTCCAAAGAGAAAAACTAACCCCCTATCGTCTTTGAGAATTTGTCTGTTGAAGCCAAAAGCAATTCTAACTAATAGAGTGGTTATTTTAAATTTCAGGATGCATATGGACAGAAATTAAAAGAAGTAACTTAATTAAAATAAAAACTCTTACTACCTCACTGTTCTGGGAGAAAAGAGAGAGAGGAAAAAAAGAACTCTCTATATTGAAATTTTGCTATCATGGCTGGGTGAGGTGGCTCATGCCTGTAATCCTAGCACTCTGGAAGGATTGCTTGAGCTCAGGAGTTCAAGACCAGCCTGAGCCTAAGGAAGAATGAGACCCCATCTCTAAAAATACCTGGGTGTCATGACAGGCGCCTGTAGTTCTAGCTACTCCAGAGGCTGAAGCAAGAGAATCACTTGAGCCCAAGAGTTTGAGGTTGCTGTGAGTAATGACACCATGAGACTCTACCCAGGGTGATGAAGTGAGACTCTGTCTCAAGAAAAAAAAAAAATTCTGCTATTATGTCTAAAGTATAGAATTGAGGACTAATGAGCATATGTAGTCATAGTCACATTGTTCTGTTAGGGAAAATGGTATTCTAACCTTTCTCCCACCCCTTCCTTAAAATAGGAAAAATGTTACCCTGCCAGATGCTAATGGAGCCCAAAGCCATCACTCAAATTTAGTCATTAATCTCTTAAAAAGCAGAACATTATGAGAAATAAAATGAGACCTTTTTTTAGGACAACAATCTTGTTAGGGTCCACATGCTGGAGCACACCTTCGAAGATGCCACAAACCAATGTGAGTTTTACCCTTCGCCACAAAATCTGATTAAGGAAATGGTAGTCACTGCTGGGGTCCATGCTAATTGATTCCAAAAGCAGTCTTCAAATAATCTTCCTTTTCCCTGGTGGTCTAGCAGAAAAAAAATAGACAAATAATCTTTAGGCGTCCCAACACTTGAAAATTAATAAAGAGATTTATGATTTTAAAAAGATTTTTGAAAGTAAAGTTATCTCCCTTTTCCCACATCTGTAATTGATAAGAAGAATAAAAATATGAGTAATTCAGTTTTGTTCCTCTTTTTAGAATGATGAAAAAGGATCATTGTAAGCACTAACTCTCATACATGGGAAACCTAAAACCTTAAGATTTGGGGCAAGGTAAGTTTGGCTTCCTTGTGTCTAAAATGGGGATAATATCATCTTCTCTTCCTTAGATAAATGGAATAAGCAGAATATTTAGAGGCTTTTTTTTTTGTAGAGACAAGAGTCTTACTTTATTGCCCTCGGTAGAGTGCTGTTGCATCACACAGCTCATAGCAACCTCCAATTCTTGCGCTTAGGCAATTCTCTTGCCTCAGCCTCCCAAGCAGCTGGGACTACAGGAGCCTGCCACAACGCCCGGCTATTTTTTTGTTGCAGTTTGGTCAGGGCCGGGTTTGAATCTGCCATCCTCCATACATGGGGCTAGCGCCCTAGCCACTGAGCCACAGGTGCCGCCCATAGCGGCTTTTTTTTTTTTTTTTTTTTTTTTTTGAGATAGAGTCTCAAACTGTGGTGCTGGATAGAGTGCCATAGCATCGTCATAGCTCATAGCAACCTCCAACTCTTGGGCTCAAGTGATCCTCTTGCCTCAGTTTTTTGTTTGTTTTTCTATTTTTAGTACAGATGAGGTCTCCCTCTTGCTCAGGCTGGTCTTGAACTCGTGAGCTCAAACAATCTTGGCCTCCCAGAGAATTTAGAGGCTTTTTAAAAAAGGCACACACAGGTTAGGCACAGTGGCTCATGCCTGTAAGCCTAGCAGCACTCTGGGAGGCTGACGCTGGAGGAACCCTTGAGCTCATAAGTTCAAGACCAGCCTGAGGAAGAGTCACATTCTGTTTCTGCTAAAAATAGAAAGACTACCTGGGCAGGCTTGGTGGCACATGCTTGTAGTCCCAGCTACTCAGAGTGTTGAGGCAGGAAGATCACTTGAACCCAGGAATTTGAGATTGCTGTGAGTTAGGCTGACACCATGGCACTCTAGCCTGGGTGACAGAGCAAGACTGTGTCTCAAAAAAAAAAAAAGCATATACATATATAGTTTTAACAGTTTAAAAAAGAGAAAAATACAAATTTTAAAAATTGACATAAACAAAACCAAACTTGCCACGATAATTTTTTTTTTTTTTTTTGAGACAGAGCCTCAAGCTGTCACCCTGGATAGAGTGTGGTGGCATCACAGCTCACAGCAACCTCCAATTCCTGGGCTCAAGCGAGTCTCCTGCCTCCGCCTCCCAAGTAGCTAGGACTACAGGCACCCACCACAACGCCCAGCTGTTTTTTTTTGGTTGCAGCCGTCATTGTTGTTTGGTGGACCGGGGCTGGATTCGAACCCACCAGGTCAGGTGTACGTGGCTGGCGCTTTAGCCTGTTGAGCCACAGGTGCCGAGCCCATGATAATTTTTTTTTGAGACAGAGTTGCACTGTGTCACCCTCGATAGAGTGTTGTGGTGTCACAGTTCACAGCAACCTCAAACTCTTGGGTTTAAGTGATTCTCTTGCCTCAGCCTCCCAAGTAGCTGGGACTATGGGTGCCTGCCACAATGCCCAGCTATTTTTTTGTTGTACATGTCATTGTTCTTTGGCAGGCCTGGGCAGGTTTGAAACCACCAGCCCCCGGTGTATGTGGCTGGTGCCCTACCCACTGAGCTACAGGTGCTGAGCCAATTTTTTTTCTTTTGAGACAGAATCTCACTCTACACCATGGATTGAGTGCGGTGGCATCCTAGTTCACTGCAACCTCAAAATCTTAGGCTCCAGTGATCCACTTCTCTCAGCCTTCTGAGTAGTTGGGACTACAGGCATGTGCCACAACACCTGGGTAGTTTTTCTGTTGTTTTTTTTTTTTTTTTTTGGTTGCAGCCGACATTGTTGTTTGGCGGGCCAGGCTGGATTCGAACCGCCAGCTCAGGTGTACGTGGCTGGCGCCCTAGCCCGTTGAGCCACAGGCGCCGAGCCAGTTTTTCTGTTTTTAATGGAGACAGAGTCTCGCTCTTGTTCAGATTGGTCTCAAACTCCTGAACTCAGGCTATCCACATGCCTTGGCCTCCCAGAGTGCTAGGATTAAAGGTGTGAGCCACTGTGCTCAGCCTCTGCAATAAAGTTTTTACCCAGAAATGTCTGGATTGTAACCATTCCTGGATATCCTCTTTTGGATTAATAACATTTCTAGAGTTTGACACTGTTACCAATCAAAGCATGACTTAGAACTATCACAATTTATGCATTACCAATCCAGCTGCCATGATGTTACTGCAGGGTCATTCCATGCCACTCTGGTCACAGCTGGGGACCTGGCTGGTGTAGTATAACCAACCAGTCACTTGCAGCCTGACAGATCAAATTCTCACATACCATATATTCAAATGCTTTTGTGAAAATGATCATGATTATAAAGAATCACAACAATACAGAAACAATACAGAATAACTATTGTTCATAGAAGATACTCTTACATTTTTAAGTGTAATATAGTAATTTAAATGATGAATGCTTTTTTTTTTTTTTTTTTTTTGTAGAGACAGATTCTCACTTTATTGCCCTCGGAGTGCGGTGGCATCACACAGCTCACAGCAACCTCCAACGCCTGGACTTAGGTGATTCTCTTGCCTCGGCCTCCCGAGTAGTTGGGACTACAGGGTGCCCACCACAACACCTGGCTATTTTTCTGTTTTGTAGTTCTGCTGAGACTGGGTTTGAACCCACCACCTTTGGTATACGGGGCTGGCACCCTACTCGCTGAGCCAAAGGTGCCACCTCATGAATGCTTTTTAAAGGTATCTCTTATAACTACTCTGTTATTTGTATGTCCTTGTATTTAGAATCCCAGATAAATGTTTTTCTATAGTGGTTTAAATTTAGAAGGTGTTTGCCTTTTCCACAGTAGAAAAATTCAACCAGTGCATTTTGCAACTTAACTATAATAAGTGATGAAATAACAGTGCCTAACTGAACTAGGAAGAAGGTGAAAAGTTACATGCCATTTTTAGCCAAACAAATGACCTATATTTTAATTTTAAGGTCTATCAAATACTTACACACATATTATTTGATACTTATAACCATAAATTACAAATGAGGAAACTAAGGCTTAGAGATTTAAGACACCTGCCCAAAGTCACACAGCTAGAAGGTAATGGAATCTGAACCAGGACCAGGGCCCTAGTGGAAGATGTAGTCCAGTGCAAGACAAAGTGTTATGCATCCAGAAAGCATAAAACACGTCATCAGAGAGCCTGAGAAAAGTCATGCCGGACCAAGCTTAGTGGTTCACACCTATAATCCCAGTACTTTGGGAGATCAAGTTGGGAAGATCAACTATAACGAGGTGTGAATACTGGTGTGGTGGTATTTGTCTGTAGTCCCTGCTACTTGGAAGGCTGAGATCAGAGAATCATTTGACGGCAGGAGTTTGTTGACGCATGGACCTATGTCTATGCCACTACACTCCAGGGTGAGTGACAGAATGAGATCCTCTCTAAAAAAAAAAAAAAAAAAAAAAAAATTTTGTTCAGGTTAATCCAACAGGTAAAAAGAGATTTTTTACATTAAAACCACATAAAACTGGGGGGGGGGGGAAGCCCTCAGTTTAGGCAAAAATTAATTTATATTTTAAAAAGATAAAGAAAATTATTAATTGTTTGAAAAATAGGGACATTTTTAAAACGTCAAAGAAGATGAATATTAAATTACAAAAATACATTAACATGAATCGAAGAAAATTAAGACCAGAAACAGCTGCAAATGGTAAGATTCAAGATTAAGAAGGAAAGTCAAGTCAGGAATCTCAAGAGATGGGCTTCAAGGTAGACTGAAAAAAGGGATAACCATGTGGCAGACGTTAGGTTTTCCTACCACACCCATGGTCTCAAGATAAAAAGCAGCTCCAGTGTCTTCTTAGACTGACATGTCCAAAATGTTTCTCTCTGCCTAGGAAGGCCTACATCACCAGGTCAGACAAAGCAAGTCAATTGAGAAAATAACTTCATGTGAGACTAGAATGTCAGCCTGTAGGGGATTCATGCGCATCAGCTGTAAGACCTTAGGTGAAATTTAAAACTAGAAACCAGGATTAATTTGGGAAAGCCTGTTAATATGAGAATATCCTACTTAAGTACTAAGCGATAGTTGTCAGAATGTGGTTCTTCCATATCTCAAACTAGTTCGAAATAAACAGGTGAGGAAGTAAAACAGCTGAAGACACAGGAAAACAACTGGGTCACCTGAGAGGGTGTACTAATTTAACAGGTGTCATCAGAGCAAACAACATGCCATAAAGCACCATTTCTCATTTTTTCAGACAAAATAAACTTCAAATAAACGGTGGGCCACACGCTAAGAATTCATTTTTTTCCTCCGTTAGGGTTTTTTCCCACCGAAGGAAGTTTGGGAAATCTGGATCTCAATTTCAGCCAAATGCTGAGTGCCTCGAACTTCAGTCTAGAACTAAAAGCAGAGGGACGGCTGTAAAGGAAGAAAATCTGTGGGCGCTCCAAGCGCGCCCCTCCACCCAGAGGAGGTTACCAAAGCACAATCCTGAAAGCAAACTAAAGAAAAGTACGCGCAGCGCGGGGTACACAGAGGCACACACGACGCCCGCCAAGAGCAACGTCGAGTCCCGGCCGAGTCCAGCTCGCCTCTCGCGGCCTGGAGACCGGTTCCCCAGCGCCCCCAGCGGCCCGGAGGAGAGAGGGCGGTCCGAGAAACATGAACAGGTGCGACTCCCAGGGGACACACCCTAGGGTTTCCCTTTGCCAAGTTTTGTCTATTCATATTTTTGTCCTCCGAAATCCATACCACCTGTAAGGTAGGATTTCTGGTGTTCGAGTCCTGTGAGAAAGGGTAGGCTACGTTGGCCGCCGCAGGTTCGTCTGTTGTAAAACGGTGGGTTGATGGCGTGGCCCTTTTAATTGCGGTCTCTAGCGCCAGAGTGGCATCGCCCCTTTAAGTCCGGTGGCAGCCGCGGTTCCGGGGGCGGGGTTCGTCTTTGCTTGGACTAGGGCCGGCGCTGGGCGGCTTCTTTCGGGGGCTGGAACTCGCCTCACCGACGTCGGCTCCTGCGCAGGGCTGAGCCTCGTTCCTGATTGGCTGGTCGCAGGGCCCGTCCCCCCGCCCGCCACCCCTGGGTTCCCTCCCGGGTCCGCAGTGGAAACACTGCCCTCTCCCTTCTTGACCCCTATCCCTTCCTTCCTCCTCCTTTCCTTCCCTCCCTCCAGCCGCTGTCGCTTCTGGCGCCGCTGCCCCTCTAAGGCGCTCCCGGCTCGGCGATGGGGTCTCGAGCCTCCACGTTACTGCGGGACGAAGAGCTTGAGGAAATCAAGAAGGAGACTGGCTGTGAGTTGAGGCTGGGAGTGGGGGCGCTGCCCGGCGCCTGCGGCCGGCCTCGGGTCGGTGGGCCGCGGTCTCTAAGGTCTGAAGGTGGGGTGCCTGTGTGGGGGCGGTCCTGGGCAGCCTGCGGGTTTGGAAACCGAGTTGGAAAGACCTGTTCTTCCAGCTGCTGCTTTCCGGAGCGGGAATTGAGCCCTTGTGGGCGCTGTCTTTCCCCACAAAGGCAGGAGAGTCAATCGCTCATAATGCGTGGAAACCTCTTTTTTCTCCTCCCACCCCAACCCCCCGGCCCCTGAAAGTCCTCAGCCGGTGAAAGTCCCAGACCAAACGCCTGTCCTCTGTTTATCCTCAACCACCTTTGCCTTTGAAAAGGCATCCTGAACAGTGGGTAAAGCCTCAGAAGCAAATTCAGGAATTCTGGATGGATGCTGTAGAAAACGTAATCCGTTCTTGGGCAAGGACCTAAAACCCCTGACAACTGTGAGAAATCACAAACAAGGTCTTGCCACAAACTGGATAACCAAATCCAGAAAGCAAGACCTAAGGTTTTGGAAGACGTGACACAGTGCCTGGAGATCTTTAAACAATAAGGGTTCTGAGAGTGTGAGACTTCTTTCAATCTGAACTTTTGGAGAAAAGCACAGATTTGGTTATCCAGATAGTGTGACCACCAGTTTTTTTTTTTTTCTTTTTTACTTACACTGAGGATACTTGCTGTCCTAATTTCATGTATATAGATTTCTAATATGCTGGTATATTATGCAGTCACTATTGGATGTGATCCCAAAATTGCAGTGTAGATTTGTACTAGGAACTGATTTAATAGTTTAGTTTTTTCCTTATAAGCCTGAACAAAGGAACAACAGGGCTTTGGGAATTCAAAAGCTCTGTAAAGTACCATCATCCATTTGAATATCCTTTGATAATGCAAAGTACAATACAATTGCTTTGATGCATACAATATTTTCTCAGTACTCCTTTATGATTCCAGTGGGGTTATGAGTTGTGTGAGCACCTGATCTCTGTCTCTTCATGAATACCTGTCTTTGGTAATGATGTGACCAGTAACTCAGTGCCTCATATGTAGATCATACTGAGCCGTGCTGGGGGAAATACGAAATTACTCAAGCAGTGACAGCCAGGGATAAATTGAATTAAATGCTGTCCTGTGCTTTCTGAGAAGTTCAAATTTCTAGAATCTTCAAGGTGGTAGGGATGTTTTCTAGACCCACCCTTTGTCCAGTTGATTTGCTTCTTGCAGTATCTCATAACTATGGCCCTGAAGCTTTTCCATAAAGATCTTTAATGATGATGACCTCACTAACTTCTTTTTGTTTTTTTATAGAGACAGAGTCTCATTTTTTCACCATCGGTAGAGTGCTATGGCATCACACAGCTCACAGCAACCTCCAACTCCTGGGCTTAGGCGATTCTCTTGCCTCAGCCTCCCAAGTAGCTGGAACTATAGGCGCCTGCCACAAAACCCAGCTATTTTTTTGTTGTTGTTGCAGTTTGGCTGGTCGGGTTTGGACCCGCCACCCTCCGTATATGAGGCCGGCGCCCCACCCACTAAGCCACAGGCACCACCCAACCTCACTACTTTCAAGGCAGTCCTTTTAATGATTTTGAATGAATGACAGAAACTATTTCTACTCTTTATAATTTGCAGTGCTTACTTTGCTACTGGCCCTTATCGTCATTTTATGACTTTCTGAGCTCAGGAATAGAAATAGAGGCAGTTTGGAGTTAGCAAGCATTTTATTACACTTTGTGGCTATGACTTTTGGCCACACATGTAAATATAATAACTATTTTAGGTATAAGGTGACGCCTGAATTAATGCATTCATGCTTAAAATAGTCATATGAGGAAGTGTAAAGCATAGTGAAGATGAGAAAAACCGTTTTTGCCTGAGAATGAAGGGACTAGTAATCCCATTCTGCTTTATTTACATTTGACCAAATGAAAAGACCTGGATTGCTATAGGACAGTGGGATATTTCACCATGTGACTTGTGAACAAACAGAAATGAGTACTCATGGAAGAGCTGTTTTCCCTATTGCCAAAGAGTGAACATGGGGGGAGATTCTTAATTATAGTCAATACAAATGTACACATTGAGACAGAATGCCTAGTGAAACAAGTACTTATTGAGTTTTCACAGTATCTGTTCAGTATTATGCTAGGTACTCAGAGCAGATGGTGACAACAGATGCCAGTAACTTCATAGGGAAGATAAGGCCAAGAGAGTTATGATTAACATCATGACATAAGTAAGCTGAAATTTTGTAGCCCCCACCTTCAGAAATGAGAGAAAGAGATAGTCCTTGTGGGGGACAGGAATTGGGCTTTGGTGCATGCATGAAGGGATTAGATTTGGATAAATTGACCCAGGGTATTTGAGGTGGCTTCTAGGAGTGATCTCCCTAAAGCCTGCCACAAAAATCATTCCTCTTCCCTGAGAGTTGAACCAACAGTTTATCAAATCATCGAAGTTATTTCTTAAAGCAGTAATTTTAGTATGATTCGAAAGACTTTGAAGAATAAAATAACACACACCTGGAGGGTGAAGTAGAGAGGTGGAATTTGTCCTATTTTCAATGCTTCTTGTTCCATGAAGAACAATTGGGAAAGTAACAGTCAGAAACACATTAAAAACAAGTATAAGGGGCAGTGCCTGTGGCTCAACGAGTAGGGCGCCGGCGCCATATACCAAAGGTGGTGGGTTCAAACCGGACCTCAGCCAAACTGCAAAACAAAAAAATAGCCGGGTGTTGTGGTGGACGCCTGTAGTCTCAGCTACTCTGGAGGCTGAGGCAAGAGAATTGCCTAAGCCCAGAAGTTGGAGGTTGCTGTGAGCTGTGTGACGCCACAGCACTCTACCGAGGGCGATAAAGTGAGACTCTGTCTCTACAAAATAAAAACAAAAAAAAAGTGTAAGACATTTTACTACTACGTTTGCCAGTAAGAAAATGTAGTATAGGCTCGGCGCCTATGGCTCAACGGGCTAAGGCACCAGCCACGTACACCTGAGCTGGCGGGTTCGAATCCAGCCCGGGCCCGCCAAACAACAATGACGGATGCAACCAAAAAAAAAAATGGCCGGGCGTTGTGGCGGGTGCCTGTAGTCCCAGCTACTTGGGAGGCAGAGGCAAGAGACTCGCTCAGGAAGCCCAGGAATTGGAGGTTGCTGTGAGCTGTGATGCCACCACACGCTAGCCAGGGGGACAGCTTGAGGCTCTGTCTCAAAAAAAAAAAAAAAAAAAAAAAAAGAAATAAAGTGTAAGATCAGAATGGCACAAATAATTTAAGATAATTTCCATTTCCTTTTCTTTTTTTCTTTTTTTGTAGAGACAGAGTCTCACTTTATCACCCTCAGTATAGTGCCATGGCATCACACAGCTCACAGCAACCTCCAACTCCTGGCCTAGGCAATTCTCCTGTCTCAGCCTCCCAAGTAGCTGGGACTGCAGGAGCCCGCCACAACGTCCGGCTGTTTTTCTGTTTTTGCGGTTCGGCTGAGGCTAGGCTTGAACCCGCCACCTTTGTTATATGGGGCTAGCGCCCTACTCAATGAGCCACAGGCACCGCCCCAGTTGTTATTTCTTTAAAAGGGATATTTAGGCCTGGTGCAGTCACGCCCATGATCCTAGCACTCTGG
>CAUYRH010089994.1:0-15445 GCA_963574655.1 Perodicticus potto
CATTCATCTCTTAATTGATTCTGTTTTTGGATTTCCTTTTCCACTTTATCAGCAGTTTCCTTCATTGTTTCCTTCATTTCCTTGATTGTTTTCATCATCTGTATTCTAAATTCCCTTTCTGTCATTTCTAACATTTCCTTATAGGTGGAATCCTCTGCAGGAACTACTTCACAATCCCTTGGGGGGGTTGCTCTGGACTGGTTTTTCATGATGCCAGGAGTTTTCTGCTGATTCCTCCCCATGAGTGATTTCTTTTATCTATTTCCTTGCCCTAATTTTCCTTTCACTTCCTCCTGCTCTTTAAGTTGCCATGCCTCTGGACTAGGGTTTTGATGAGTCCTTTTGGTACAGGACCAGAAGGATGAGAAGATTGAAGAGCAAGAAGGGAAAAAGAAAGAAAGAAAAGGGGAAAAAAAAGAAAAGAAAAGAAAAAGGAGAGGTAGAAGCAACTACTGACAAAAAGAAGAGAGGCACAGAAAGAGGGGGATGGGAGCAATATAGGTGTACAGTAGGGTACTCTGACCCAACCTTAAGAACCCCCAACCTCTGGGGGTGCCAGGTTGGATGGTTAGGTCAGCAGTTCTTTGCCAGCCTGTTTGGATACAGTACCTCACCTCCACCAAGTAGAGAGGAAAGTCAAAAATGCAATAAATCAAACCAAAACAAGCAAACCAAAAACTTTATGGGATAAAATTGGGAAAAGAAAAACAATTAATAAGGGTAGAAACACTAGCAAAAATGAAGTTCTTATTCTTGAAAAAGGCAACAGTGGAAAATTATATTTAAACTAGAAAAATGAAAAAATAAAAGAAATAAAAATCTTTAAGGAAAATTTTGAAATTAAAAACAAAACAACAATAACAAAATCAAACAAACAACAACAACAACAAAAACCCAAGGCAACACAAAACAAAACAAAACCAAAAACAAAACAGTATATATATCTTGCTGAATATTCTCTGGGCAAGAGATGATCTTCAGGGGTGTGATATGTTCATCACAATGTTGATACAGCTGTACAAAATGGAGACTGGAGGCCTCTAAATATTTCTCAAACCCCACAAGGTGGAGAGCCTAAATCCTCCTCAGTCTGCTTAGAAGTCATTTTAAATTGCTAACTTGGGCTAAGCAGAAGCTTTCCCAGTAAAGCGCTTGTCACTGGGATCACTCCTTAAGTGGCTATCCACTAACCCAGTGTACCAAAACTGGTCTTACCCTATGCCTCTGAGGGCTAAGGCTGCAAGGTGTCTCAGTCCCCGCCTTTAGGCTGCGCAGTCACTAGATTACTTGCTCCCGCCCAGTGCTTGTTCTGCAACCCTGAGGGTGGAGCTTGCCAGGGCAGCTCTCCCACAATGGCTCCATACGGCCCACAACCAATAACTGGTAGCTCCGTCTGGTTTGGTGGCTCAGTCTGGGGCCCTAGACAACACTCAAAGACCTCCCCACTCTTCCCCCAAGTTCTCCCAAGGTAGTTCAACTGAGTGCCAAGTCCAAAAAAGCCCCAAATAGCTCACAGGTCAGTCCTTTCCAGTTTGCAATCTCACTGTTGCTGTACCTACAGCTGCCGGCAGGATTAGACCGAATGAACACACACAACCACTTGCCAGATCTCCATTGCTTTTGCCTTCCTCAGGGGGTCCAGAAGTCTCACACTATCTCCCTGTGTTCCCAAAGGGATGTTTCTGGGCAGTTCCCGCCAGCCAGAGATGCCTGAAGTCTTCTCTTCCCAGTCTCACTGTGCCTAATTGCAAGGAAGCTGTTACTCAACCGCCATCTTCAATTTTTCTATTTTTAGTAGAGACAGAGTCTCACTCTTGCTCAGGTTGGTCTTGAACTCCTGAGCTCAAGTGCTCCACCCACCTCAGCCTCCCAGAGTGCTAGGATTACAGGTGTAATCTCCTGGCCTCCGTGTTCAAACTTATGGTGGTACCATGTCCCACAGATACCAGCCCATCCCTGGAAGACATGTTGGAACCTCACCTAGACTACAATAGTGGTTCAGAAAGATAGATGGATTTTTTTTTCACTTCCCCTTGAATTTACCTTGTGAATTTTGTCCTCTCACTCCTGGTTGGAATCTTGGATGGCTCTCATAGCTTATTTAGATAATAAATGAGTAGTCATCTTCCCCAAGCAGTGAGAAACTTTGTCCGGTGTAATATCAAAATTCAAAGCTCTCACCTAATCTATAACTTCTGTTCTTAAAGCTGGAGAGCTTGCAGTGGGTGAAGTGGGTGTTTGGCTCCTTCTCTCTTTGGACACCTCCTTCCTTACTTTCTTCCTCCATTTGCTGGTGGCCTGAGAGGGGCACGAGGAAGACATTATTGAAGGGGAATATTATTTGATTAGTACAGTTAACAGGGCACTGGCACCTCTAGTTGTGGCAGAGGACAAAAGCTGACTCTCTTGTGGGGTACTCTTGAGAGTTCCTTAGACCTTATACCCACTTCACTTCCCAGACTTCCCACTACCTTTACCTGGAGCCCTCTCAGCTTCTGTAATAGATATTTGCTGTGCTCCCAGCTAGAAGCCAGAATCTGGCTTTTGGCTGCCAGAATCTGGCTTTTGGCTAACAGCCAAAAGAGAGCTCACAGCCAGCTGTCTAACTGGCCCGTGGAAAATGTATGTCTTTTATTCACTGTTGGTTGGAAGGCAGCCCTTTATCTCCTCAGTTTGCTTCTCAAAATGCTGCCATCTTATTACTTCTGGACTACTTTTAGATCACAACCCCACACTCTAGGAGAAGCATGGCAAGTTCTTCAAGTATTCTTTCAACATCTCCTTCACTTGATTTGAGGTGAATAGGAATAATCCCTTCCCTTGTAGGCCAAGGAGAACTTTCATTGACAAAGACTTCAGAGTGGAACTCACTCAGCACATTTCACACCTAAACTAATTTTCATCTTTTATACTTATGAATTCACAGCCATTATGTACTTGTGTAGGTAATACTTAATGTGCATTTGGTAGTGTGTTTTATTTAAAACTATTTCCACAAGGATTTATACTATTCTCCAATATTAAAAGTAATCAGCTCTATCAAAATATCAGATTTAAAATTGTCATTTAGAGAGTCACAATAAATCTATTCTCTATTCTTTGAATTGTATGTGTCATTTCAACTTCAGACTTAGGCTTTGTTGTGTTTTTGTTTTTATCGATGAGGAGTGAAGTTTCCTTCATTTATTTATCCAGCAATATTAATCTATGATTGATAAAATATTTGCCTTGCATTTTTTTACAATAAAATAATTTGGATAGAATATTTGGAGAACATCTATAGGAATACTTAAGGACTAAAGTTCTCGATCAGAAGTTTCTTATGTATATATTTACATAAAATAGCTTTTAACAAAGATTTTGGAACTTATATATGCAAAAGAGCATTGTACTTTTAAAATAGTCACAATAAACTCAACTTACACTATCATTTCTCCAAGTATATAATATGGTCTCATTTAATAGTCACATCTCACATAAATATTCCACACTAGTACATATTGCATTTATTTCCATATATATTCATAATGTGTATAACATGTAAACTAGACACATTAGCAGATTTTAAAAATCTACTGCATTCCAAATACTGTTTGACTTTACCACAAATATTATTTGAAATGCTGATGTTTCAGTGCTAGTCATATGGAGTTTATTTTGTAAAAGTTTTCTTTGTTTTGTATGATTGTTGAAGCCTCCATGACTAAACTGTGCTGTAAGTTAAGCACTTCTTTGCTGCACTGCAGCATAAGGTAATGAAAGAAAAACTCAAAGAATCTCTGACCATGGTACCATATATTATTTTCGTACAGAAACATTAAAATCTTTCTTTAGGCATTTTATGTCCTCTTTTGAAAGAAATCTTTTGTTAAAAGAATCTTGAAATAAATAACAGAGCCAAACTGCAACTTTCAATAGTCAGCACCGCTGACTTTTCATTTCAATGACTTTAATTTGTTTCTTCAAATCACAGCCAATGGCATAAACCTAAAGTCCCAGGCAAGGTGTAACCAGCTTTTATGATGTACCGGATTTTACAAAAAGCTCTGTGTGTGAATTCTCTAAAATACATGTATATGACTAAGACAGAGCCACTGGTGTTAACTGCTCAAATATTTAGAGAAGATATATTTTTCATGAATTTTGATCTTTTCTTAAACATACTATCAGATCAATAAATCAATTACAGATAAAATAAGAATTATTAAGATATGTCTACTCTTTTTAAATTAAAAGAAAATAGAAAAGAATATTAAATAACTCTCTAAAGAAGCAAGGGGTTCCTAGATTTAAAAGGGTTAGAAGAAATTACAATTGAAAACTCAAAAGATATAATATTTAAACTTTTATGTTTCTACAAATAACTGAAATAGTTAGCCAAACAATGAAACACAGATATAGTCTATAGTGATTCCAGAAGGCATATTTTATTACTTCAATTACAGAACAGTTTATTCAAGCTGGCAAGAAAAATGCTAAGATGTTCCATAAATTAATGAGCAAAGAATTGGAATGGACTGTCTAAAAAGAGAAGATGCAAAAAGGCAATTTGTATAAAATTAACTATTTCTACTAGAAGTGGAAAACATACCAATTAATATTATGATAATATGTGTACCTATGAAATTAACAGCTATGAAAAATTTTTAGAAGTTTTCAATGTTAGTGATACATGGTCACTAGGGTGCTCTATCATCAGCTGCTTCAGGAACCATGATTTTTAAAACTCTTTTGGAAAGAAATTTGGTAAAATGCAACATAGGCCTTCAAATGATCATATTTCTGGAGCCAATAACTTAGATTATTACTTTATTTTTAAATAAATCTCAGGCATCAAAATGACAATGACAATGCCATTTGAAATAACAAAAATTAAATATCAGGGAAATGGTTAAGTGAATGATGATACATCAGCATGATAGTACTTTTGCCCCCACTTATAAAACAATATTTAATTTTCTTTAGAAAACAGTGGTGTCTCATGGCAATCTGACATTTCTCAAATCCTGACATATATCTGTGTGTCCTTGGGCAAGTGGCATAACCAATTTTTTGTATCTGTGAGGAGGTATAAAAATGTTCACTACCTCATATGGCTCTCATAAAGACATTCAATTAATGTATGAATGCATTCATTTTATTTTTTATTGTGAAATGAATTATTTTTTATTTTTTTGTTTTTGATTTTTTTTAAATCAAAACTTTATTCAAATTAATATGAGAGCACAATTTTTAGGTTACATTGTTCTCACTTCCAGGGTAAAGTTCCATTAGTAGATTAGCCCCTTACCCAGGGGACATGTTATACACCCTCACAATGTGCACATTAGGTGAGATCCCACTCATGCTCTCCCTCCTTCTGCCAGATATGAAAGCATTTAAAGTAGTATCTGGTTCCTATCAGCACTTAACAAATATCATTATGATATATAAATTCATACTTGGTAAGATCACAATGATGAAAATATGCATGAAAAAAATTCCACAATATAAATACTGTAGAACCTCCATGATTGACAACCTTTTTAAGTTTAGCTAATTTTTAGAGACCAACATGCACAGTACACCTTGTTCCTTATGTTGACCACCTCTGTATGTTGAGCAATTTGTTACAGTCCCTTGGGTGGTCAACTTACATAAGTTTTTTTTATGTGTTTACTTGGTAGAGCAATGGGTAATCTTTTCCTTTATACTTCTAACATTGTACAAGTATGTGTTAGTTTAAATGAAGGAAGGTTATTGAAACATTTGATTTAATTTTTATAAAAAGAAGGACATATTATCTGTCCTCAGGACCTTTTGAATTCAGTTGGACACTAAAGAATCGGAATACACTATCAATTAGGGCAGAATGCGTTAATGACTAGTACTAAGAAAGGAAGGAACTGACCCAGCAGAGGACAAAGGAAATAGTTGACAGGGAAGATAGCTTCTGGCTAAGGCCCCCACTACATTGGATTCTGAAATCTACACTTTTCAGCAGGGAAAACAATGAAGTGGGAAAGGAATGACCAGTGAGTCACCTACACTGATTGGAACATATGATACTTGAAGGGACAAAACTGAAAAGGCTGTTTGGAATCTACCAAGGAAGGTTTTAAGTCACAAGTTATACATTTAGATTATTTCTGAAGGTAATTGGATCTGTTCAGGTTTTATTGTCCACCATCTACTTAGAAAAGGATGGATGAGGTTTTAATTTTTATTAAAATATTGTCTTCTATTTAAAAATATTAAACTATAACCCAAACATATTACTGTAGTGAATTGATTCCTCTCTATGGATAAGTGCCTCTCAAACTTGCTCACACTATTAGTGAAGGCCCTCCGGGATCTGCTTGCACTCAACGTCCCGACCTTCTCTAAGTGTCCCCCACCCCTGTACTCTACTGTTCATCTCCTGAACAAACAGCACACCTTCCCACATATGCAAATTTCGTCAAGGAACTCCTTAATCTTCTTTCCTGGCTTTTTAACTCCAAAGCTGATTTCCACACCCTGATCAGTTCCACTTCTGCCAGGTCACACGCAGTCGTCCAAACACCCCGTGCTTGCTTTCTGTCAGAGACTGTCTTAAGAATGTTCAAAATTTTTGCCTTGAAACTTTTCTTCTACTTGGTGTTTATTTTTAGAAGTTAAGAGTATATTTATTTGGGTTCAGGAATCAATTGTGATACTTCCTGGGGTTCTCCATATCACAAGGTACACTGTTATACTGAGTCCATGCTGAGATCTTGTTTTTTTTTGACAATGAATTCTGAGCAGGAATGTGTGAGGAAGAAATGCACAGGAAGAGATCTCTTACTTTATTCTATCCCACTCTGTTTCTGCTCAGGTCTATCAGGAAATAGATTTAATTTCTCATTAATACTATGTAATACTCAAATATTATTAGTGTTTTTGCTATTGTTATGAAGAGCAATAATTACTTAGCAATAATTTCCAAACATAATTACTGCTCATTATCTTTGGAGAATTGTTTCCAGGACCACCCCCCACCCCCTCTCACTCCCCAATGTATGCTCATGTCTCTTATGTAGAATGGCATATTATCTGCATATAAAGTACATAATCCTTTTGTATACTTTAAATCATTTCTATATTACTTATAATACCTCATACAATATAAATGCTATGTATGTGGTTGTTGTACTGTATTGTTTAAGGAATAATGAGGAAAAAAAATCTGTACATATTCAGCACAGATGCAACCATCCATTTTTTTTCCCATAAATATTTTCGATTTGTGGTTAGTTGATTCTATGGATGCAAAATTTGTAGATACAGAGGGCTGACTGTACCACAGCCAAACCAAATTGGTTTTTGGCCTAAGAAGTATTTCTCTTTGTATAATTTTTAGATGTAAACACAAATAATGAGATCTAAATTTAGAACATTACTGGATCTAAATGCATTGGATAATATTTACAGTTTTAAGTGAACCATTTGGAGACAGTTAAACTTAGTTTTAGTTTTGCAACCAAGAAAAAAAAATGAATAACAACCAGAATAGGTCTGGTTGACTGTTAGAGGATGCTTAGAGGCATGTCATGGTGAATGCCCTGATGAGTGATCTTGAGACTCATGTCTGGTCACTTTTCCTCAGTGGCAACTTGGCACAAGCATATATGTGAAATATTGTAATTTTGACTCAGTTGTCACAGTAAAAGTAACACTGGCAAAAGTAAGTATTCATTGTATTCAATATTAATATGAAGCCAGTAGATGACCTAATACACATCCACACAGGAGAAAAACTCAATTTGATTCAAGATGGGGGGAGGGGGAGGAAGGAGTGGGAAGAGGAGAGGGGATTGGTGTGTTCCCATCTAACAGGCCCAGTGTTAGAGTATATGGCACCTCTCCTGGGGGAGGGGCACAACAGGGACCTTACCTAACAAATGCAAACATTGTAACCAATTGTTTCTACCCTCCTATTAATTTGAAAAAATATATATATATGGAGGGTGCCAAGAAAATATGTCCATTAAAAAAGGTAACACAGGGGGGATTTTTAAAAGAAAATGCTTGGAAATTGGCAAGAGTATGTATGGTAAGTGAGCACTTTCTTACATAATAGTGAGAGCATTGATTGGTTTCCTATTTCTGCAGCAAAGTTTAATGCATATTTCCAGAAGCCTTAAGAAGTACATACCTTTTAACACAGCCATCCCAGTTTCAGGAATTTTTCTAATAATCCTAGATGTGCACACCAATGTAGCTGTTAAGTTGCTTATCATTATTCAATTAGCACAGTGAAAAATTGGTAATCACCAAAATGTCATGTAATTTTAGATGGACTAATAAAAATAATTTATGACATGCACAGTCCTGTATATACATAGCCACTGGATAGAGCCACTGCATGATGTTCCAGGGAAAAATATTTACTGACAGGGAATAAGGTTCATGGTGTGGTCAGTCCCAGTCAACAGGTAAACAAATATTTCCTGAAAAACAAAAATGTGTCTGACACTGTTCTAGACTCTATAAATAACAGGTGACATTGAAGTGGTGAGGAACACACTAAAAACATAGACAAATGAATTGCAGGTACTGTTAAGGGCTGGAAAGAAAATAAAATAGGGTGATGAGGTGAAGAGTGACTGAGGAAGGGATAGGGCTGCTTTGTCTAGGCCAGATCTCTCTTCAGAGGTGACATTTGAATTGAAACCAGTCTGAAGCAGCCACCTGTAGGTCTAAGAAAGAACACTGGAAGCAGAAGAAACAATGGTGCAAAGGCCTTAGGATAGGAAGGAGTTTATAATATCTGGAAATACATGTATCAGAATGCCAAGTGATCATGGTTATTTCCTCTCCTCTAGTGGAATTACAGAGTACTTTGTATTTTCTTGTGTTTCCTTGCCTACAATATTCTTACTTTTCTATAATTGATGTACATTAATTTTTAATAAGAAAGAATAAAAATTAACATAAGTGATAAAATACTCCTTTCATCCACATACTTTCGATGGCAGTTTCCCAAACTGATTGCTTACAGTAACAAAGATATGGCTTTAATCTATAAAGCAGGTAGGTCTCATTCTGCCAACTTTATGATTTAAAAAGCCTATATTACAGATCATTCTTATCTTGGCCTGTTCTTTTCTTCTGGAAGTAATTAATTTGACCTGGGTAAGATTTTCCCTGGAGGCATAAGGTTAGTTGATTTTTGGTTTCTTTTTTCAAGTATCACAATATTTATTAATAGATACAAGTATATAAAGTCAGAGCATGAACATGACTTAATAAATTAAACCTAGTTTTAAGTTGCACATTTTCTAAAGAAGCTAATCCAGGTTGTCCAACACTTTTTCTTTTCTGCCACATGCTGGAAGAGTAAGAGTTGTCTGAGGCTGCACATTAAATATGCAAACATCAGTGGAAGCTGGTGAGCAAAAGAAATGGTCAGTGCATACTTTTCACAACATCCAACACTGCAGATAAGCAAAACAGTCCTCAAATAATCTGTTTATGGCCCATGTGCCACAGGTTGGACACCCCTGGAGACTAACATGATGGCCCTGTACAAATCAGAGCATATTTAGGATAAACAAAACACACCCCACTAGTGTTCAAATGGGACTGGGGCAGCAAACCTTCACATATGATTTCTGATAACTCAAGTCCATGTTTAGATGCAGTCATGCTATATATGATCTTTTAAAAACTGGGCTTCCAAGCACCAGCACCTATTGCAAGGCAAAGGAGGATGAATGGGACATCTGCTTTCTATTGGTTCTGTAGGGAGCAACTCATTGAATCATCACATTTCTTCCGAGTGAAATAAGCACTTTGGTCATTGGTCTATTTTCTGATAAGAGGGTAATAAATGATCCAAAGAAAACACTCATTTGAGATCACGCCATATAGCTATTCTCATTTATTTAAATCAATTTGACTTGATCTCCCAGCACTGATTGTCTACTATGGCAGCAAAGAAAAATGTGATTAGAACCACACGTCAGAGTATTCTCTAAAGATATAGTAGGTCTATGGGAAAAGGAGCTATTCTTCTAGAAATAATGTAAAGTTAACAAACTTTAACCAAAAAAAGGGAGAGGCTTTGACCTCTCCTGGACTAAATTTTTATGAGCAACTCTACCATGAAATTGAAATTAAATATATATGGGATTTGAAATAAGCATACCTTGGGTGGGAGGGTTTGAAGAAGGAGGGATGCATGTTTTGGAAGAAGACCAAGGAAGGAAAAATCACTTTCTGCAGAATTTTGCTTTAGTTTGGCTCTGCCTGTGAGATATTTTAGGATTTATCTAATCTCTGAAGTTCTATTAGACTTCACTTTGTAATGAAAAACAGAATAAACTCAGTGTCAAAAGGGGCTCACTGGATGCAAATTTTAATTAAAATGGAAAGTTTGCAAGAACATTTATATTATTTTAACCTACTCAGTTTTCTTTTAGATATCTCTATTACAAAAATAATTTTTAATCTCTCTGAAGATATTACAAGTTCATGACTTAACACTGTTTATAAAACAGACAGATCTGTGTACTTTATAGACCAAAGGACCTCACAAAGTCTCGGTAGTACAGATGGTAATAAACACTATATTTGCTTGGGTTATGTGTAAATCAAATGAAAATCCATCGGATCAACATCTTAATTAATAGAAGAGACAGAACATTTAGTATTATCTGTAAGTGCCAAAAAGGATCTTTTTAATCATTCTATTTTTCAATGAAAAAGATTTGTCCTTCAAAGGGCATGATAAAAATATGGTGGTCTTTGAATAATGAAAATCTCATGTAAATCATATAATTATTAAATGAATTGCCGATTTAGACCTATTTTCACAAAGGTTGCTTGTAAAAGTCAAGATTCAAAAAATAGTTATAACATTTATACACAACAAATTATTAAATACATTTGAATATTTCATATTATCAATGACTTTATTAAGGCAATTTGAAAATATGAACAAAATAAAGTCATAAGTGGGATAAATAAATTATCAAATATGAGTTTGTTATAGCATATTCCACCATGGGTGTGACAAACACCAACTAATTGGTGACTAGTGTGCAACTATTAATAGAGACAACAGGAGTGATTTAACTTTTCTTGCCAAAGACTTCAACTTTTCTGTACGATTACTCAACAAAGAAGCTGTGGATAATTGTACCCTGCCATTGATAACTGACATTATTCATGAACAGTCTTTTGACAACATAGGTGTAATGAAAGATACAGACAGCATTCTTTTGGATACATTAGTAAGTACAGAATATGTCTGTGAGCAACTCGTTCTCTAAATCTCACGAGAGGAGGAGTCACCTTCAGGACATCTTGAAGTTGTGGGCTATTTGACTGCTTTTGCAACAGCTCTATATTACTTTTCTAGGTTTCTCTTTAAAGATGGAGTATTTTAAACACACATGCCAAATTGGATTTTCCTTTAAAGAATTTAAATTTAATGGAATGTCCACCCACAATAGAGTTGTTCAGGCCTCAGAAGATGGTATAATGATATTTTACGTTCTCTAAAAAATACATATTTAAAGGCACAGAGGAAAAGCTCAAACTTAAACACAAATGTTACCTTCATTTTAAAAGTTGATAAAGCTCAAACACACAATTTTAAATCACAAGTTGTAAGTAAAATGTTGGAACATTTCAATAAAACAAGTGAGAAACTACAGACCTTTTTTGAGTTACCTTAATTTGTTGTCTTTATACTTATTTACTGAAGAACTAAGGGAAAAAAATGGATAAAGTTATTAGAATATAAACAAAAGCAACAAAGTCAATTAGGAAAATTAAGATAAATTATGCTGACATCTAAAAGAAAATTGAAACAAAAATTTCTCATAGATAAATTACAATAAGTCTCTGAAGCTTAAAAGGTAGTGAATAACTATAGCTGCTACTACCTCTCTTCTCTGGGGTGTAAAGCTCCTGTCCTACTCTTGAGACATCTCACAAGCAGTCTGACTTATGACTGCTTATGACACACTATGAACACTGATTTTTTACCAGACAAAATGGGTCCGGCTGTCTGTCACTGTCGGCCAATATTCAGAGACAGGGATAGGTACACCAAACTTCATTAGAAGGCTGGGATTCTGGAGAACTGTGAGAGTAGCCTCTCCAAGACTGTTCTGTTCTTCCATTTGTAAAATTTCAGTTTTATGTATGATGGTTCACAGTAACCCTTATTTTAAATAATAATTAGCACAACCCAGTGACAATTACAACATTTCCAATTCAAAAGTTAATTTCTAAACTATTCAAGGTATCTTTGTGGTGGGAGTTAAATTTACAAAACAGTAAGAATGAGACAGGAGGTGAAGGTCACTTAGGACCTAAAATTATCAGACCAGCTGTGTCATGTCTGCCCTAACAGACTCCATCCTATTCTCACTACATGTGCTTTCAATGTTGAAGAATGGATCAAAAATCAATGAAGTTTGCCTGTTTCCTTTTCAAACACAACATACATTTAAATTTGTAAATTCTGATGTTAACTCCCTGTACCCTGGTGGCAAGAACTATACTTTAGAGACTAATGCTTTTATCATTTTCATGCTACTGTTCATTTCACTCCATGACTGATTTATTAGGCTTTGAGCCACATAATGTTAATTATTCATTTGGCTAGCATTTCTTCTGTGAATTATAATTGACTTGGCCTTAATATAAATACTTAACACTTGCCATTTAGCATATTCATATTAATCCTTTGGTTTATGGGGAAGAAAAATAAAGATGCTTATTAGTTTGTATGTAATTTGCCTAAAGATTTAACATTTCTTCATATGTTTAATGTTACTGAAGTCATATATTCTAACTTATAATAGACTTTATTACTGAAAATATACCTCACCTAGAATATTCACATACTGAAAGCTGCCTCGGAAGAAAGTATTTTGGGATACATTTTAAGATTTACCATAAAACTTCAAACATAAGATCTGTTGGATTAAAAATAATAAGGCACAGTCAATTACACATACTCCCCAGCAATCCTCAGAAGCTTGCAGTTACCTATGATCACAAAGAGAGCTGAGAGATTGGCTCTTATCCAGTTGAACTTTGTGATTGAACTTAATGTGGTTGTATTTCTACAAATTTCCTTTTCAGTTTGTCATGTGAATCATTAAAATAGGCAGAGGTGAATTTATAAAGGGATCTAGAGAGTAAATGTGCCTTAAGAGTTGGTAGAGAGAATGGAGAGCTCCAATAAGCTATCCCTGTGCTTTATTATTTGGTAATTTGGGGACATTTTTTACAATTGTTTTTCAAGTGAACAATTCATATCCCCAGGTCTGCAGGAGTTGATTCTTGGTCCAAATGCCATATTTAAAATATATCTAAATACATTTCTACAAATATCCCTGATTGATTTAATGGCCATTCGATAAAAGCTTTTGCCTAAAATGCTTTTCATTGTGAGTGCACCTGAGAACAATTTCAGGAATGAATTTCCTTTTCTCTGAGTGTCCTAGAAAGCCTCAGATGACATGTTGCTACCTGTCACAGTTGGCTGAAGGGGTAGAACTTTAACTCTTCTCTTAATATTTAGCAGTTTTCATTGCTTAATGTTAAATTTACCTACCAGTTTAAAGGGATCTGTTATTTTAAGAGGTTAATTCTGAAAGTTCAGAATTATTAACTGTGTAAATTGAGGCACAATGATCAGGAAATTAAAAAGAGAGTCATGAGGGGAAGAAAGTGATCTACCATAATATTTTTTATTGAAATATTCTAAAACATTCCCAGAAATATTAAAGAACAGTAGACATCCACTTAGGAAACTCTCTTTGAACTATATGAAACCAATATAAAACTAAAGTTGCATTAATTCAGGAAATGGCAACCAAATGAAAGGTGTTGCCAGGGTTTTGCAAGAGGAATACCATGAGAGAAGATGTAGGGATCACGGCAAAACTTTCCCTTTTCCACTGAAAGATCAACTCATAATTAGGGCAGATTAATAAGGAAAATGTTTATTTCCAAATACCATTTTTGTGGGGGGAACCATTTGAGTGATTACCCAATGTCTCAGTGATGGTCAGATACCTTGATAGATGCCTTTTTGAAGGGAGTGGGGAGAATGTGAAGTATAGTTGCAGGAAATGATTGCTAGGGAGGATGAATAAATGGGGTGGGAAACTTATAAATTAACTCAAGAGACAGGTATCATGTTTTAAATGCTTCAGGCCAGGTCTTCTAGCATTTGGGGGTGGAGGAAGGAAGTCACTTGCCACCTTTGATCCCCTAATCAGGTCAGTCTGATTTTATGCAGATAGAGGCAAACCCCCTTTCCAGTGTTTTTTGATTATGAATGGCCTTTAATTCAAAATATTCTTTCTGTTCAGTAGTTATATTTGGGGGTAAAACTTTCTTAGCTCCTTCAAAGAGACTGAAAACAAGTCATCTATGGTGAAGCATGTGCATATCCACATCCAGAGCCGTCTACTCACATTAACCACAAGACTGCACTTGTGCTCCTCTGTGGATTTGTATGGTTGGATACCTCTGAATGTTCTTATTGCTATGTTTAGCCATATATTTTTCTATGAGCCTACTCATTTAGCTATTTTTCTATGTCAACCATTTCTGCAAAGCTCCCCACATTGTCTGAAATATACAGACCAAGTCTGGAGAACACAGACCATTTATAACCAACAAGCCATTGGACAGTGGCCTCAGACATGTTTGTTTTCACCCATTGAGTAGTGTCCTGACTAAGATTTAGTTTATCCCAAACTGAAAACTGTAATTATAAACATTACAAATGAAAGAAGTGCAACAAGGAAAAAATTTACTATTCCTATACAATTTGGATAAAGTTTTAAAATATTTTGAGAAAAGGAGTCACTAAAAAGTGCTTTTGAATTAGATGTGGGCAAAAGAACTCTTAAATATTAGAAAGGAAAATATTAACAGTCTAGAAAGATTACTTACTCTTCTAAAAAGTTCTCATTATTTTTTTTAAACTGGGTATATTAGTTGATTAATTATAGGGGTGGGAGATCCAGGATAGTGACAAGGTCTATCAATAGATCCATTTCTGAAACCAAGGGCTTGGCACTGACACAAGGTTCCCCCTTTCAGGGCTGGACAAAGGCCCTCCACCCCATTTTCCGGCCCTAAGCAAACAGACCTTTTCTCTTGAAATTTTACTCTCTGAATATAAGCAAGACAGGAGAAAACAGTATTTACAGTATCTCGTGTAAGCTGGGCCTCTTTTATTTATTTATTATTATTATTTTTTTAATTTTTAATTATTTTTTATGGAGTCATAACTGTGTACAATGATTCAGGCTTGGAGTACAGAGTGCAGGCTTCCCATACAATCGGAGATATTTTTATCCACCTGATTAATGTAACATTCATGAATTTTTTACCAAGCTATTCAAATAACTACATATAAAAATTCCTTTTCTGAATGCTATTTCACTAAAAGAAAAATACTGAC
>CAUYRH010089996.1:0-25524 GCA_963574655.1 Perodicticus potto
CCTGCCTCAGGCTCTGGAGGAGCTGACACTACAGGCACTCACCAGAGACCTGGCTAGTTTTTCTTTTTTTTTTTTTTTTTGAGACAGAGCCTCAAGCTGTCACCTGGGTAGAGTGCTGTGGCATCACAGCTCACAGCAACCTCCAATTCCTGGGCTCAAACGAGTCTCCTGCCTCCGCCTCCCAAGTAGCTGGGACTACAGGTGCCCACCACAACGCCTGGCCATTTTTTGGTTGCAGCCGTCATTGTTGCTTGGCGGGCCCGGGCTGGATTCGAACCCACCAGCTCAGGTGTACGTGGCTGGCGCCTTAGCCCATTGAGCCACAGGCACTGAGCCTAGTTTTTCTATTTTTAGTAGAGATGGGGTTCTTACTTTTGCTTAGGCTGGTTTTGAACTCCTGAGCTCAAGCAGTCCAAACCCCTTGGCCTCCCAGAGTGTTCGGATTACGTTACAGGCTTGAGACACTGCATCCAGCCAGACATCCTTATTTTTGTTTTGTTTTCTTTTTTTTTCTTGGCCCATCTGGGATGCCTTTATTTTTGTATCTATGGTTTTCCATGTACTTTTCTCCATATCATGGTTGTTTTCCATCATTTCTTAGACGTTTTTCCGTTGTGCCTTTAACTAATTATTTTATTCATTTGTTTTGTTTCGTGCAGCAACTTTCATTATTTTTTTTTTCTTTGTAGAGACAGAGTCTCACTTTATCGCCCTCAGTAGAGTACCATGGCATCACACAGCTCACAGCAACCTCCAACTCCTGGGCTTAGCTGATTCTCTTGCCTCTGCCTCCCGAGTAGCTGGGACTACAGGCACCGCCAGAACGCCCGGCTATTTTTCTGTTTTGCAGTTCGGCCGAGGCCGGGTTTGAACCCACCACCTTAGGTATATGGGGCCAGTGCCCTACTCAATGAGCCATAGGCGCCGCCCAGTAACTTTCATTATTAAACAAAGTTAGCTCACATGCTCAGAGATCCTAGAATTTGGGTATTTTGGACCAGTCAAAAGTTCTAAAAATGTTTATTTGAAAACTCAACTTACTGAAAATGGAAAAATCTTTAATGCACACGGTCATGCCTCATTGTCATGGAATTGAGTTGGCCCCGTGCTCTATCTTATCAATTCTAAGATGCACTTGAAAGCATTACATTTTTTCTCCATAAAAATAAAAGTCAACTAACTTTTTACATTTGAACATAACTAAAATCAGTATGTATTTACAATCAGTGGCTTCTTGGAATTATATTCAAAAGTACTTCTCTCTTATTTTTTATTTTATTTATTTATTTATTTGCAGTTTTTGGCCGGGGCCAGATTTGAACCTACCATCTCCGGTATATGGGGCCAGCGCCCTACTCCTTTGAGCCACAGGTGCCGCCCAAAAGTATTTCTCTCTTCATAGTGTCTAAAATAATGGAGCATTTCACAAGCGATAATGTTTTAGGTTCCACAAAAAGCCACAACTAGCTCAGTTAGTTTTCTGTAATTATTTTAATGTTATTGCTTAAGTGTTGTTCCATGATGGACAATTATAGGGTTAGTAACATGGGCGAAAATAATAAAAAAGTGACGAGCATTTATGGAGTTCTTCCTGTGTGTCAGTGACTCTGTAAAGTCCTAAACAAATCCTCACAAAGCTCAAGTCTTAAAAGGTTGATATTATTGTTATCCCATTTTTCAGACTGAGCAGTAAGACCCGAGAGCCTTTTGTATGTCTCACTTTATTCTACACACTCTCATCTCAGTCCTGTCTTTAGCTAAAAGCTTGATATTTTGGCTTGGTGCTTGTGGCTCAACAAGCTAAGGCGCCAGCCACGTACACCTGAGCTGGCGGGTTCGAATCCAGCCCAGGCCCGCCAAGCAACAATGACGGCTGCAACTAAAAAACAGCTGGGCATTGTGGTGGGCGCCTGTAGTCCCAGCTACTTGGGAGGCGGAGGCAAGAGACTCGCTTGAGCCCAGGAATTGGAGGTTGCTGTGAGCAGTGATGCCATTGCACTCTATCCAGGGTGATAGCTTGAGGCTCTGTCTCAAAAAAAAAAAAAAAAAACAAAAATAGCCAGGCGTTGTGGTTGGTGCCTGTACTCCCAGCTGCTTGGGAGGCTGAGGCAAGAGACTCGCTTAAGCCCAAGAGTTTGAGGTTTCTGTGAGTTGTGATGCCATAGTACTCTACCAAGGGTGACATAGTAAGACTCTGTCTCAAAATAAATAAATAAATAAATAAAATATAAAGAGAAAAATTAGCCAGGCATGGCGGGTGCCTGTAGTCCCAGCTACTTGGAAGGGTGAGGCAGGAAGATCCCTTGAGCCCAAGAGTTTGAGGTTGTTGTGAGCTACGATGATGCCACTGCACTCTAGCCTGGGCTACAGAGGAATACCCTGTGATAAAATAATAATAATAATAATTAAATATTATTTATCACAATCACTGTGGGTTTTGACATCCCTGAAATCTTGTGCCTGAGGCAGATGCCTCACTTGGTCATGGCCCCAGGAAAGAGCTAAAATAAAGACCCAGATCGATCGTCTGACTTTAGAACTATTTCCTTCATAGCTTTTATCAACAATTTAGTAATAAAGAACTTGTTCACCCTCTCCATGATTATCAGCTTCTCCCAAATAAAAAGTGAGCTCCAGGAGGGCAGGGAAATGGTCCTTTCTCTCACCATTGTTTCATCCGGTAGTAAGAACAGAACCAGCTCCTACTTTCAACAAATAGCCATGCGTACCTGCCAGGTGTTGTTAAGTGCTGGAATACAGCTGTGAGCAAGTATTACTGTCTTTGCATAAACAAGTAAAAAATAAATCCAGCAAGGCCATCTTGGTTAAATGAGCAATAGTAATTGCCTGTTACCTGCACTAATTGTAGAAAAAGAGGTTAAGGCAAAACAACTGGCTAATTCCCAAATGACTTAGTGTTTGGCTTTTAGGGACTTCTCTTTCTTTTTGTCTTCTATCAAAAGTAAAAAAGGAGCCAGCCTGAAGACGCAGGAACCGACAATAAGGTCAGACGGCCCTTGAGCTAGCTGCAAGACCACTGTGGGAGACTCACTGACCATCCCAAATGTGTCCTGGAAAAGCCACAAAGCTGGTCATTCTCTTTGAGAATTCTTGAGCATTGCCTCTGGTTACGTTCTGCTTGGAAGTTAACATTCCTCCTTTAAAAACAAAATGCCCATTGAGTGCACTCAGAGGCGCCCCGTGCTGGGAACTGGTAGGAGACAGGGTCTTAGTTTCCACTCTGGGTTTAACTAATTTTCAGCTGCTAATACATCATCCATTCTTTTTCTGCTCTCTTTCCCTCTTTCCTACTCTGGCTCCACCCACCAACACACCAACCTACATCTTATTTCGTGACTTTGCCAGGGCTTCAGGCCATTCAAACACATATTTGAAGTTTAGACAATGTATTTACATCTCATTTTGTGATCATTATAGCTTCAAAAATAATAGATAGCAAAGTCAATCTCCTCCTCCATCAACCAACCCCCCCATGTAAATGCAAGCCAGCTGAATGGCATTCCGATATGACATAATACCTTGCATTCTAACTATAATTGGAGTATACCAAAAAAGTAAATTGGGGCCAGTATTAAATTGGAAGTGTGCCTGAAGTTTCATTATTTTTTAATTTCTTCTGAATGCTGCATTATGATTATTATATTTTATTATCATGAATTATTAAATATATAACCTTATTTTTTACCAAGCACCTACTATGTGCAAGGGTTTTGCTGGACCCAGGAAAAAAAACAGGATGAATAGAAAAAAAGATAATCTTTGCCATTGAGTGTATTTAACATGTAACCAGCAGGTGTCTTCCAGATACAAGGAACTGTGCTAAATACTTTAGGGGTCAGCAAACATTTTGGAAAGCATCAGATAATATGTATTTTAGGCATTGAGACCCTAGAATCTTTGTCTCAGTTATTCAACAAGTAGTGGGGAAGAAGCCGGAGGCAGTATGTAAGTGGCAGACTTAACTGTGTTCTAATAAAACTTTATTTACAGGCAGGTCGCCTGTAGCTCAAGTGGCTAAGGCGCCAGCCACATACACCAGAGCTGGCAGGTTCGAATCCAGCCTGGGCCTGCCAAACAGCAATGACAGCTGCAACCAAAAAATAGCCGGGCGTTGTGGCAGATGCCTATAGTCTCAGCTACTTGGGAGGCGGAGGCAAGAAAATCGCTTGAGCCCAGGAGTTGGAGGTTCCTGTGAGCTATGATGCCATAGCAGTCTACCCAGGGTGACAGCTTGAGGCTCTGTCTAAAAAAAAAAAAAAGACTTTATTTATAGAAACAGGCAGCCGCCCAGATTTGCCCAGGGGTGGTAGATGGTTAAGACCTACTTTAGATGAATTACAGTCATTCATTTGTCACAGCCCACCCTTGAGGCCAGCACTATTGTTATTATTATCATCTCTTTTTATTTTGTTGTTTCATAAACTGTATGACTCAATTTATTTTTTTATTTGATTCTTTTTTTTTTTTTCTTTTTTTGTAGAGACAGAGTCTCACTTTATCACCGTCGGTAGAGTGCTGTGGCGTCACACAGCTCACAGCAACCTCCAACTCCTGGGCTTAGGCGATTCTCTTGCCTCAGCCTCCCAAGTAGCTGGGACTACAGGCGCCCACCACCACACCCAGCTCTTTTTCTGTTTTGCAATTCAGCCGAGGCCGGGTTTGAACCCACCACCTTCAGTATATGGGGCCGGCGCCCTACTCGATGAGCCACAGGCGCCACCCCTTTTTTTTTTTTTTTAAGACAGAGCCTCACTCTGTTGCCCTGGTTAGAGTTTCATGGCATCAGCCCAACGCATAGAAACTTCAAACTCCTGGGTTCAAGTGATCCTCCTGCCTCAGCCTCCAGAATAGCTGGGACTATAGATGTGTACCACTATGGCCCCCTAGTTTTTCTATTTTTAGTAGAGATGGGGTCTCACTGTTGCTCAGGCTGGTGTTGAACTCCTGAGCTTGAGCAATCCACCCACCTCAGCCTCCCAGAGTATTTGAGCCCCCATGCCCAGCCCTATTTTTTTATTTGAGATGGGAGGTCTCCTTGTGTTTGCCCAGTTCTTTTTTTTTTTTTTTTTTGAGACAGAGCCTCAAGCTGTCACCCTGGATAGAGTGCTGTGGCATCACAGTTCACAACAACCTCCAATTCCTGGGCTCAAGCGAGTATCCTGCCTCTGCCTCCCAAGTAGCTGGGACTACAGGCACCCGCCACAACGCCCAGCCATTTTTTGGTTGCAGCCATCGTTGTTTGGCAGGTCTGGGCTGGATTCGAACCTGCCAGCTCAGGTGTACGTGACTGGCGCCTTAGCCGCTTGAGCCACAGGCACAGCGCCTGTGTTTGCCCAGTTCTGCTCTTGAACTCCTGGGCTCAAGTGATCCTCCCACCTCAGCCTTCTGAATTGCTAAGATTTTAGACTTGTGCCAGTGCACCTGGCTCTATCCCACTTTAGATGGGGAAGGAAAAGCTGGGAAGAAGGTAAGTAACTTAACCCCATTCCCACAGCACGTGACCATCAAAGCTGAGATTTAAACACCCATTTTTCCTCTTATGGAAGTGACATCACGCGCTAGCTCTAATGTCTTTGGTGCAGACTTGACCTAGAGTGGTGGCTTCAAATCCTGCTCTGTCATTGACCACCTCTAAGACCACAGGTGGCTGCCAACAACTCCCCTGCCTGTCCCTTCATCCATGTGATGGGACAGTAAATCCCATCTACATCACAGTGAGGACCGAATGGGCTAATGCAGGGAAGAGTGTTTTGATGGAGCCTGGCACCAAATTATTGAATGATGAGTGTTTGTTTTTTTTTTTAATTAATTAATTAATTTATTTATTTTGAGACAGAGCCTCAAGCTGTCACCCTGGATAGAGTGCTGTGGCGTCACAGCTCACAGCAACCTCCAATTCCTGGGCTCAAGTGAGTCTCCTGCCTCTGCCTCCCAAGTAGCTGGGACTACAGGCGTCCGCCACAACGCCCGGCCATTTTTTTTTTTTTTTTTGGTTGCAGCCATCATTGTTGTTTGGCGGGCCCCAGGCTGGATTCGAACCCGCCAGCTTAGGTGTACGTGGCTGGCGCCTTAGCCCGTTGAGCCACAGGCGCCCAGCCATTGATGAGTGTTTTTTGTTTTTGAGACTGGGTCTGGCTGTGCCGCCCAGGTCAGAGCACAGTGGCCCAATCATAGCTCACTGTAACCTTCAGTTCCTGGACTCAAACAATCTTCCTGCCTCAGCCTCCCTAGTAGGTGAGATTACAGGTACATGCCAACACAACTTACTAATTTTTAACATTTTTTAGAGATGAAGGGGGCGAATCTTGCTTTGTTGACCAGGTTGGTTTCAAACCCCTGGCCTCAAGCAAACCTCGTCCCTCAGCTTCCCAAAATGCTGAGTTTACAAGTGTGAGCCACTATTCCCAGCCACATGTATTTTTAACCAAAAGGAGATGCCTGGTTTGTTGAATTAGTGATTTCCACCTTTCTGTTTCATGTGTTTCAGTAACTTTTTTTTTTTCTTTTCTTTCTTTTTTTTTTTTTTTTGAGACAGAACCTCAAGCTGTCACCCTGGGTAGAGTGCGATGGCATCACAGCTCACGGCAACCTCTAACTCCTGGGCTTAAGCGAGTCTCCTGCCTCAGCTTCCTAAGTAGCTGGGACTACAGGCGCCCGCCACAACGCCCAGCTATTTTTTTGGTTGCAGCCGTCATCGTTGTCTGGCAGGTTGGGGCTGAATTCGAACCTACCAGCTCAGGTGTATGTGGCTGGCGCCTTAGCCGCTTGAGTCACAGGCGCTGAGCCCCCTTGTTTTTTCTTGTTTCATACCACTCCGTATACAGATTTCCCCGCTGACAAAAAAAAAAAAAAAAAATTCTTTTACAGTTGATTTATCCAAACCAAGATCCAGCCCAAGCCCAGGCATGGATTTGGGGTGTTATGTCACTGAAGTCTTTTTTAGCCTGAAGAATCCCTTTTTCCTTTCTTCCTGCCTTGTTTAATAGGCCAGGCCAATTGTCTCACAGAATGTCCCCTTTGGGGGATTTGTGTGGCTGCTTCTTCAACTTTTAGGAATATAGGTGGCACCAAGTAATTTTCTCAAAAATGATATCGTGGGGCGGCGCCTGTGGCTCATCAAGTAGGGTGCCGGCCCCATGTACCGAAGGTGGCAGGTTCAAATCCGGCCTCCGCCAAACTGCAAAACAGAAAAATAGCTGGGCGTGGTGGCGGGCACCTGTAGTCCCAGCTACTTGGGAGGCTGAGGCAGGAGAATCGCCTAAACCCAGGAGTTGGAGGCTGCTGTGAGCTGTGTGACGCCATGGCACTCTACCCAGGACGATAAAGTGAGACTCTGTCTCTACAAAAAATATATATATATTGTGGTACAGGGTAAAGAGTTGAATTCAGCCTGAAGAGCCCAGTGGCTGATATGAGAGCCAGCAGCAGGCTCCCAAGCTGTGAATAAGAAGCCACGGAGGGGTTCTAAGAAGGTGAGTAGCAGGAATTGTTGGGGTTTTTTTGGCGGTTTTGGCCAGGGCTGGGTTTGAACCCCCCACCTCTGGCACATGGGGCCGGCGCCCTACTCCCTTGAGCCACAGGCGCCGCCCAGGAATTGTGTTTTAGAGAAATAACCACAGAGGGGCTTGTTCAAACCAAGACTCGCAGTAGGTAACAAGTTAGAAGGGCAAGTGGTGAACACGGCTCACACCTGTAATCCCAGCACTCGGGGAGGCTGAGGTGGGTGGATTGCCTGAACGAGATAGAGACCCCGAGTCTACTAAAAATAGGAAAATGAGGCTCGGCACCTGTGGATCAACGAGCTAAGGCGCCAGCCACATACAACTGAGCTGGCGGGTTTGAATCCAGCCTGGGCCCACCAAACAACAATGATGGCTGCAACCAAAAAAATGGCCAGGCATTGTGGCGGGCACCTGTAGTCCCAGCTACTTGGGAGGCGGAGGCAGGAGACTCACTTGAGCCCAGGATTTGGAGGTTGCTGTGAGCTGTGATGCCACAGTACTCTATCCAGGGTGACAGCTTGAGGCTCTGTCTCAAAAAAAAAAAAAAAAAAGGAAAATGAGCGGGTGTCGTGGCAGCTGCTGGTGGTCCCAGCTACTCGAGAGTCCAAGAGTCAAGGTTGCTGTGAGCTGTGATGCCATCGCACTCTAGCCTCGGGTGACAAAGTAAGCCTCTGTCTCAAAGAAAACCCAAAAAGGCCCAGCGTGGCAACCCAGAGTCCCACGTGAGCTGAGGACACAGGGGCCCGAGCATAATCTCTGGGCACAGAATGCCTATTTTCAAATCCCTACCTCTCCAGCCAGCTCTGTAACCTTGGAAAAGGTGCCAGGCTCTGCGTCTGCCTGTGTATGATGGGGACAGCAGGAGCAGCTACCTGCGGAGCAGCTGTGAGCCCTGCTAAGTGCTTGGGACAGCGCCCAGCTCACAGTAGGTTCTACATAAGTGCTGCTCTCATTACTGTGACAAGCCAGTAATGGCTAGCCCAATTTCTCACGACTGGCTGTGCCCTAGAATCCAGGCTTCCGAGCTCCTATTTCTGTCCTCCTGCTATGCCGTGCTGTACAGCATATGGAAAAAAAGGATGACCCAAAGTGGAAAAATAAAGAAACCACTGGTGTATTTGTGTTTGCATAACTTGTTTTCAACTGTAATCATGAAAATCAAGCTTGTGTCAGAAAGTATCATATTAACTCAGGCTTCGTATACATATCCACTCTGATTTTTACTTTATGTATGTATGTATGTATGTATGTACATATGTAGAGACATTTTCATTCTGTTGCCCAGGCTAGGACACAGTGGCTTCATCATAGCTCGCAGCAGCCTCCCGCTGCTGGGCTCAAGTGATTCTCCTGCCTCAGCCGCCTGCGCTGAGCTGGGACTCCAGGAGCCGACCACAATGCCCGGCTAATTTTTCTATTTAGAGGGTCTCACTCCTGCTCAGAATGGTCTCAAATTCCTGAGCTCAAATGATACTCTTGCCTTCCGCCTCCCAGAGTCCTAGGATTACAGACATGAGCCCCCAAGCCCTGCCTAATTTTTAAATTGTATCAATTGACTTTATAAAACAGCAGCACATGGGGGGAAAAGTCAAGACTGTATTTTTGCCAGATTAATACGTAAATTTTACTGAAAAAAGTTTTGTTTTGAGACAGTCTTACTATGTTGCCCTCGATAGAGTGCCATGGCGTCACAGCTCACAGCAACCTCAAATTCTCGGGCATAAACCATTCCCTTGGCTCAGCCTCCCAAGTAGCTGGAACTACAGGTGCCCACCATGACGCTTGGCTATTTGTTTGTTATAGTTGTCATCATTTAGCAGGCTCGGGCTGGGTTCAAACTCTGCAGCCTCAGTGTATGTGGCTGGCGCTATAACCTCTGAGCTATGGGTGCCAAGCCTGAAATATTTCTAGATAT
This sequence comes from Perodicticus potto, assembly GCA_963574655.1. Classification (NCBI taxonomy): domain Eukaryota; kingdom Metazoa; phylum Chordata; class Mammalia; order Primates; family Lorisidae; genus Perodicticus; species Perodicticus potto. The sequence continues at coordinate 9,439 of CAUYRH010089996.1, forward strand.
ATATATATATTTTTTTTTTGAGACAGAGCCTCAAGCTATAGCCCTGAGTAGACTGCTATGGCATCACAGCTCACAGCAAACTCAAACTCTTGGGCTCAAGCGATTCTCTTGCCTCAGCCTCCGGAGTAGCTGGGACTATAGGCGCCCACCACAACACCCGGCTATTTTTTGGTTGTAGTTGTCATTGTTTGGCAGGCCCAGGCCAGATTTGAACCCGCTAGCCTTGGTGTATATGGCTGGCACCTTAGTCGCTTGAGCTACGGGCGCCACCACTAGATTTTTTTCTATAATAAAAGACATGACCATTACAGAAAACTTTTAAAACTATGGAGCAGGGCGGCGCCTGTGGCTCAAAGGAGTAGGGCGCTGGCCCCATATGCCGGAAGTGGCGGGTACAAACCCAGCCCCGGCCAAAACCCAAAAAAAAAAAAAAAAAAAAAAAGTATTAAAACTATGGAGCAAGGGCTGGGTGCCGTGGCTCATGCCTGTAATCCTAGCACTCTTGGAGGCCGAGACAGGTGGCTTACCTGAGCTCAGGAGTTTGAGACCAGCCCGAGCAAGAGCAAGACCCTGTCTCTAAAAATAGCCAAACGTTGTGGTGGGCGCCTGTCCCAGCTACTCTGGAGGCTGAGGCAAGAGAATCGCTTGAGCCCCAGAGTCTGAGGTTGCTGTGAGCTGTGACGCTACGGACCTCTACCAGGGGCGACAAACTGAAAAAGAAAGTATGAAGAGGTGCAAAAAAGGAAAATAAAAATGAAATTCGACCACTCTCCAGCCAGTAACGTTAACAGTTTGGTGCATTTCCTTTCGTCTTTTACACACATGCGAGAACATTCTTTGTTTAAACCCCCCTCTCCCTCTGCTTCTCTTTTTTCTTTTCTTTTTTTTTTTTTGAGATAGAACCTCAAGCTATAGCCCTGGGTGGAGTGCTGTGGTGTCACGGCTCACAGCAACCTCCAACTCCTGGGCTTAAGTGATTCTCTTGCCTCAGCCACCCAAGTAGCTGGGATTACAGGTGCCCACCACAATGCCCGGGTATTTTTTGGTTGCAGTCGTCATTGTTGTTTGGTGGGCCCAGGCTGGATTCGAACCCGCCAGCTCTGGTGTATGTGGCTGACGCCTTAGCCGCTTGAGCCACAGGCACCACCTCTCCCTCTGCTTCTTACTTGGTTATGTGGAGCGGACACTCGGTTGCTTGCACAATGCAGTCACCTTCTTCCCTGCTGGCAGAGACCTGGCTCCTTTCAGATCCTGTGAGGTTAGATCTAGCTTGGCCCCGTACTGTTCCAGAAAGTAAACGTTCATAAATCTACTCACACAGATCCGGAAGTGCCATTCTTCTTGCTAGTGGTTAGTTTAGAATAGGGTTTTTGAGCCTCAGAAGTACAGATTTTTGTGGCCAGATAATTTTTGCTGTGCCCTGAGCAATGGTTAGCAGCACCATTAACTTCTACCCACTGACTGCCAGTAATGGTGGCATCACCCTTCTTGCCACCCTGTGTCACAACCCAAAGTGTCTTCAGACATTGTCAGATGTGTCATGCAGGACAAATTGCTCCTGGTTGAGAACCATTGCTTTAACAATAAGCGGTAATGCTGCCCTACCAATGGGCCATATCATTGCGTGTCAATATTCTTCTTCTTTTTTTTTTTTTGAGACTGAGTCTCACTCCTTTGTGCTGGGTGGGGTCCCATGGCGTCATAGCTCACAGCAACCTCAAACTCTTGGGCTAAAGTAATCCTGTTGCCTCAGCCTCCTGAGCAGCTGGGACTATAGGTGCCCACCACAATGCCCAGCCAGTTTTTTAGTAGGGACAGATCATGCTGTTGCTCAGGCTGGTCTCCAACTCCTGAGTTCAAGGGATCCTCCCACCTTGGCCTCCCAGACTACTATGATTATAGGCAGGAGTCACTGTGCCTGGCCCCTATTTTATTCTTGTTTGTTTTGAGACAAAGTCTCCCTTTGTCACCCTTGGTAGAGTGCGATGGCATCACAGCTCACAGCAACCTCAAACCCTTGGGCTCAAGTGATTCTCTTGCCTCAGCTTACCAAGTAGCTGGGACTATAGGTGCCTGCCACAACGCCTGGCTATTTTTAGAGACAGTGTCTCACTCTTGGCTCAAGCTGGTCACAAAACCTGAACTCAAGCAATCCACCCTCCTCGGCCTCCCAGAGTGCTGGGATTATGGGTGTGAGCCACCTCGCCCATCCCTATTTTATTCTTTTTAATAACTGCATAATATTTCAGAGAGTAAATAACCCGTCATCTATATAACCTGTCTATTGATGGATATTCGTTATTTTTGCAGTTTTCCACTGTTAAACAACATTACCATGAGTGTCATTGCATTTTAACGTATTTGCACATTTGTGGAAATGAATTTGCAGGCTAACTGCCTGGAAGTGGAATTTGTTAGCATACACACAGTTTACATTTCAGTAGATATTATCCATGTGCCTCTCAAAGGGTTGGAAAAAGTTCAGTGCTAATTTGCTCACTAAATATATGTGCTTATTTTCACAGATCTTTAGTAACTCTAGGGGAAAAAAAGATCTATTTAAGAATATTTTGGTACTCTGGGAGGCCCAGGCAGGTGGATTGCCTGAGCTCAGGAGTTCAAGACCAGCCTGAGCAGAGCGAGACCTCGTCTCTAAAAATAACCAGGCATTGTGGCGGGCGCCTGTAGTCCCAGATACTTGGGAGTCTGAGGCAAGAGAATCTCTTCAGCCTAAGAGTATGAGGTTGCTGTGAGCTGGGACACCACAGCACTCTACCAAGGATGACAAAGTGAGACTCTGTCTCAAAAAAATTAAAATAAAAATATTTTGGGGGTGGGTGCGGTGGCTCACACATGTAATCCTAGCACTGCAGGAGGCCGTGGCAGGTGGATTGTCTGAGCTCACAGGTTCAAGACCTGAGCCAGAGCAAGACCTTGTCTCTAAAAATAGCCAGGCAATAGTGCTGCCTGTAGTCCCAGCTACTTGGGAGGATGAGGCAAGAGAATTACATGAGCCCAAGAGTTTGAGGTTGCCGTGAGCTATGACACCAGCCACAGCAGCACTCTACCGAGGGTGATAAAGTAAAACTCTGTCTCAAAAAAAAAAGAGAGAGAGAAAGGAAAATATGGATTTTTTTTTTGTTTGTTTGTTTTGTGAGACAGACCTCAAGCTCTCACCCTGGTAGAGTGCCGTGGCATCACCACTCACAGCAACCTCCAACTCTTGGGCTTAAGAGATTCTCTTGCCTCAGCCTCCCAAGTAGCTGGGACCATAGGCGCCCGCCACAACGCCCGGCTATTATTTGGTTGCAGCCTTCATTGTTGTTTGGCGGGCCTGGGCTGGATTTGAACCCGCCACCTCAGGTGTATGTGGCTGGTGCCTTAGCCATTTGAGCCACAGGCGCCAAGCCAATATGGATTTTTTTTTTTTAAGTGTTGCGGTAAGGGTCCATTGACTAGAGAGACCACAATTTATATTACCCTGATGTTGAGTGCTGATTTTATTTGTATTGAAGGTTTTTTTCCTTGTTTTTAAGTGAATGCATATATTTTTCATAGTTGTGAAATTCACTGACAGAATTTTAAAACTTTGATTTTGAATGGACGAATAGTAATTGTGTATATTTATGGGGTGCAATATGCTGTTTTGCTGTATCACAGAAAGTTTTAATCGGGTTAACTAATGCACACATCACCTCACAACTGAACATTTTTGTGTGGTAAAATGCTCTTTTAGCGATTTTGTAATGTACAATACATTATTTTTAACTGTGGTTACTGTGCAGTGCAATACAGCACTAAAACGTTACTCCTCCAGTCTAGCTGAAACACTGTACTCTTTGATCAGAGTATTCTAGATTTAAAAAAACAAAAAAACAGAAAAAACTCTGTCTTTGGGTTACATGATTATTTAAACTGTGTTTATAAAATGCCCTCTCTTCAGGACAAACTTCTCCATTAAGTACACAATGCCTGGGACCCACAGTGCTTTAAGGGGTCCCCCCAAAATGTTTTAATGTCTTTTTTTTATTTTGTGTGGGTTTTTTTTTTTTATTGTTGGGGATTCATTGATAGTACAAGAAACCAGGTTACACTGATTGCGTTTGTTAGGTAAAGTCCCTCTTACAATCGTGTTTTGCCCCCTCTTTTAATGTCTTTTAAAATCAGTACATTAAAAATATGGTATAAATCATGAAGAAAGAAGTATTTTAGGGCGGCGCCTGTGGCTCATCAAGTAGGGCACCGGCCCCATATACCGAAGGTGGCGTGTTCAAACCCAGCCTCTGCCGAACTGCAAGACTGAAAAACAGCCGGGCGTTGTGGCAGGCGCCTGTAGTTCCAGCTACTCGGGAGGCTGAGGCAAGAGAATCGCCTAAGCCCAGGAGTTGGAGGTTGCTGTGAGCTGTGTGACGCCATGGCACTCTACGGAGGGCGATAAAGTGAGACTCTGTCTCTATAAAAAAAAAAAGAAAAGAAAGAAAGAAGTATTTTAAAATCAGAAGAAAAATAAATAAACTTTTTGGTTGAATAAAATATTTTTACATTTAGTATAAATATATTCATTTTTATACCAATCACTGTAAAATATAAGTTCATTTATATATTTATTTGTATATAGGAAGACACCCACTAAATGAGTTGCAGCCATGCTTGTTGGTTTTAGCAGATTTATTCAAAACACTTGAATCAAATCTCGTTGCTTCCGCAGGGAATAAGCGGACTAAAAGTAACAACTTGAATCCCTTGTGTAAAATAATCAGATAATTTCTCATCAATTTTCACTTTCTGTTTTTTTTTTTGTAAAGACAGAGTCTCACTTTATCGCCCTCTGTAGAGTGCTGTAGCGTCACAGCTCACAGCAACCTCCAACTCCTGGGCTTAGGCGATTCTCTTGCCTCAGCCTCCCGAGTAGCTGGGACTGTAGGCGCCCGCCACAATGCCTGGCTGTTTTTCTGTTTTGCAGGTTGGGCCGAGGCTGGGTTTGAACCTGCCACCTTAGGTATATGGGGTCGGCGCCCTAAGTGATGAGCCACATGCGCCGCCCTCAATTTTCACTTTTAAAATGGAACCAAACACACGAAGATGAGAAATACTTCATGTTGCTTTTTATAAGAATACTGAACCTCTGTAATTTCCAACATGGGCACGTCTGTAATCTGTCTTCACCAAAACATGGAGAGGGCTCGGCGCTTGTGCTCAGCGGCCAGGGTGCCGGCCACACACACTGGGGCTGGCAGGTTCAAATCCGGCCTGGGCCTACCAAACAACAATGACAACTGTAACCCCAAAATAGGGCTTTGTGGCAGGCACCTGTAGTCCCAGCTACATGGGAGGCTGAGGCAAGAGGAAAAAAAAAAAACACGTGGAGAGGGAAATAAAATACATATTTTTCAATTTTAGTTTATTTAGTATTTTGTTTTTATTGATTGACATCTTTTATTAGTGATAGATATGTGTGGACTTCACTTTTCCCACATATGGCTTTAATGCACATTTTTGGTTTAAATAAAAATTTCAGTGCAAAAATTATATAATAGTAGCCTAGGAGGGCCCATTTGGACAGATGTGGCTTTTTAAAGTATCAAATGTGGCCGGGCATGGTGTGGCTCATGCCTGTAATCCTAGCACTCTGGGAGGCCGAGGCAGATGGATAGCCTGAGCTCACAGACCAGACAGCTTCAGCAAGAGCGAGACCCCTCCTCTAAAAACAACCAGGCGTTGGCTTGGCACCAGTGGCTCAACGGGCTAAGGCACCAGCCACGTACACCTGAGCTGGCGGGTTCAAATCCAGCGCCCCGTCCGCCAACAACAATGACGGCTGCAACCAAAAAATGGCCCGGCGTTGTGGCGGGCGCCTGTAGTCCCAGCTACTTGGGAGGCAGAGGCAGGAGACTCACTTGGGCCCAGGAATTGGAGGTTGCTGTGAGCTGTGATGGCACAGCACTTTACCCATGGTGACAGCTTGAGGCTCTGCCTCAAAATAAAATAAAATAAAATAACCAGGCGTTGTGGCGGGCGCCTGTAGTTCCAGCTACTAGGGAGGCTGAGGCGAGAGATCACCTGAGCCCAAGAGTTTGAGGTTGCTGTGAGCTATGATGCGACAGTAGTCTACCAAGGGCGACAAAATGAGACACCGTCTCAAAAAAAAAAAAGTGTGAAATATGTAGGTCTCCTTTAAAAATTAAAAATGAGCCAAGCACAAGTGGCTCATTCCTCTAATCTTCACACTCTGGGAGGCTGAGATGGGTGGATTATCTAAGCTCAGGAGTTGGAGTCCAGCCTGAACAAGAGTCAGACCTTAAAAGTAGAAAAACAAACCAGGCCTTATGCTGGATGCCTGTTGTCCCACCTACCTAGAAGACTGAGGCAAGAGGATAGCTCAAGCCCAAGAGTTTGAGGTTGCTGTGAGCTGTGATAAAAAAAAATAAAATAATATAAAATAAAAATAAAAATGGAGGATAAGTTCCCAGCATCTTGCTACTTGGACAAAAGAAGCAGAACAGGAACCAAGCTGGCAAGGTGGGTGCCGGGAAGCCCCGAAGGTGAAGCTACAGTCTCTGGCTGCTCCCAGAGCTTCTGTGTGCAGGTCACACGGTTAATAACCTGCCTTCCAGCCCTATGTCAGGCCACTTTCGGTTACAATATTGCGGTGAATCACTTCCTTCCCAGGTGATCTATCACACAGGCAGGCTGGCATCTTTTCTAGATTTTTAACAACAATGTGAGTAGAAAAGCTTCCTCGTTCCAGAAATCCAAAACGAATGACATAAGAAGTAGGTTCTTTAAAAAAAAAAAAAAAAGTCCACATAAAGGTATAAGGACTGGGAAGCATGACTATGCATGGGGAAATAAATCCCTAACAACAACAACATATTCGTCAAAGAAATGAGGCCGTTTCTCTTCCCTCGTCTAATTTATAACAGGGACATTCCTTTCTGAAGGCGGGAATGGGGGTGGGGAGGGAATGGACTATTTGCCTTAGCTGAGACTTTCAGGAGCTCGCCGGGGACAGAGAGGGTAGGGAACAGTAACAATGTGGGAGCACCGCCCCTGTGTCTTAATGTTTGCAGTTCAGGAGTTTTTGGTCACCAGATCAGTACCTCGGTTGTCCTTGAAAAACCCTGCAGGTCTGTTTTTAATAGCTTGCTGCACGGGTGAAATTACAGTGATTACGGAGCGACGCCTCACCTTTGATCCACTGATCTGGTTAGAGACCTGCGATAGAGGGAGCCTGTGGCCCCGGAGATCATTAACAAATTAAAAGAAGAAGGAAGGAAAACAGCAAGTTACAGAAATACAGGAAGTCTGAGCTTTGTCAGTTGCTGAAACCTTGGGTGCTGTCTTTTAAGAGTCCCATTGCTCCGACCAGGCTTTCTTTGGGATAACAAAATACTGCCACTAAAAAGCGACCAAGTTCTCAAACTCAGGAACAGTGGATCGATTCCAAATTAAAGAATGATAGCTGGCTTTGTTTTCCACCTCACTGTCCCCAGAGATAGATGTGTCAAAAAATGTTTCTATGACGCAGAGAGTTCAGCTGAGAAAAAAAAAATGTTTCTATTTCCTATTTATACCCTACGGAAATGAAAGATCATTTTCCTTCCAATTTCTGCATTCATTAAACGGTGTGCCTCTTAAGCATTTTTTAATTTTCAAGTTAATAGACTTTTTTAGAGCAATTTTAGTTGCCAGAAAATTGAACGAGGAAGAAAGTTCCCATATACCCTCGTCTCCATCGCCCCTACCCCCAGCCACCAGTAGTTTGTCCTGTTAATAACATCTCACATTAGTTTGGTACACTTCTATTTTTCTGCTATTGAAAACAGAACATTTGATACACTCGATAAGCCAATATTAATACATTGACATTGTATAATAATAGTGACTAAAGCCCATTGTTGCCATTGGGGTTCACCCTGTGTGTTGTACGGGCCTATGAGTTTTGACAAATGCCTCCTGGCACATGTCCACCATTGCGCCATCCTATAGAACAGTTTCATTGCCCTAAAAGTAAGGTGCCACTCTCATTTCTGTCCTTTCAACATAACTGCTAAGTTTTCGCCCTCTGTTTGTCCTCCTCCCAAAGGCTTTTATTTATTTTTTAATTAATTAATTAATTTAATTTAATTTAATTTAATTTAATTTTATTTTGAGACAGAGCCTCAAGCTGTCACCCTGGATAGAGTGCCGTAGCATCACAGCTCACAGCAACCTCCAATTCCTGGGCTCAAGCGAGTCTCCTGCCTCCGCCTCCCAAGTAGCTGGGACTGCAGGCGCCCGCCACAACGCCCGGCCATTTTTGATTGCAGCCGTCATTGTTGTTTGGCGGGCCAGGCTGGATTCGAACCCAGGTATACATGGCTGGCGCCCTTAGCCCGTTGAGCCACAGGCACCGAGCCCCAAACCCAAAGACTTTTATTTTAGGAATAGATAAAAGCTCATTCTCCTTGTTGGCAGAGACCTACAGAAAGTCACTTTGTTTGGCTGCAACTTGGTATCCTTGGAAAGGCTCCTCTCCTGGTGTTTGTATCTTTGCCCGGGCACGACTTGCTTTGCTGAGGACTGGAGAGGAAGCCCCTTCTCCTGCAATGATAGGACAGACAGACAAGGAACTGGGAAGGGTCTGCCCTTGCCCTTCCCTTCTTTTATAGTGGCATGTCCTGATCATCTTAGAAAGCTGCCCTCCTCCTGGAAAGTGCACTCTTCTGTTTCCAGGTCCTCTCAGCTCGTCTGGTGTCCAAGCCTGCAGCTGAGCCCAAAGCTCTCTCCCAAACTGAGTGTTTCAGTAGTACATTGCTTGGCCTTGGGGTAGAGAATGCAAAATGTAAAAAGTACAAAACTACTGTACTTTTTTTCTTTTTCTTTTTGTCACTCTCGGTAGAGTGCCGTGGTGTCATAGCTTACAGCAACCTCGAACTGTCGGGGGTCAAGCCATCCTCTTGCCTTAGCCTACGTGATAGCTGGGACTACAGGCATCTGCCTGGGTATTTTTAGAGAGGAGGTCTCGCTTTTGCTTGGGCTGGTCTCGAACCTGCCTCGGCCGCCCAGAGTGCTAGGATTACAGGCGTGAGCCACCACGCCCAGCCTTTTGATGTATTTATTTATTTGAGACAAGAGTCTCACTCTGTTGCCCATCCTAGAGTTTCGTGGCCTCAGCCTTGCTCATAACAATCTCAAACTCCTGTGTTCAAGCGATCCTCTCTCTTCTTTTTTACAGTTTTTAGCCAGGGCTGGGTTTGAACCCGCCAACTCTGGCATATGGGACCGGTGCCCTACTCCTTTGAGCCACAGGCACTGCCCTCTTTTTTTTTTTTTTTTTTAAGACAGAATCTTACTATGTGGCCCTCAGTAGAGTGCCGTGGCATCAACCTCCAATTCCTGGGCTCAAGCGAGTCTCTTGCCTCCGACTCGCAAGTAGCTGGGACTACAGGTGCCCGCCACAACGTCCGGCCCTTTTTTGGTTGCAGCCGTCATTGTTGTTTGGCAGCCCGGGCTGGATTCGAACCCGCCAGCTTAGGTGTATGTGGCTGGCGCCTTAGCCTATTGACACACAGGCACCGAGCCGCAGCACTGGTATTTGGACCGAGCTGTGAAGTAGGTCAGTAAGCCAGGCGGACGTCTACAAAGAGAATATTCTAGAAAGAGGGGGTAGCAAAGGCCCTAGGGCTGTGCAAGGTGGGGGCTGCCAGAGGAAAGGCAAGCACAGTGCAATGGGAGCTGATAGAACCAGAAAGAAGTTGGTCCGATCAGCACTCAGAAAGGGATGACTTAAACCCTTCAACCCTCAAACTCTGGGGCTTAAACAATTCTCTTGCCTCAGCCTCCCAAGTGGCTGGGACTACAGGCGCCCCCCACAACGCCCCGCTGTTTTTAGAGATGGGGTCTTGCTCTGGCTCAGGCTGGTCTCAAACTCTTGAGCTCAGGTGATCCAATTGCGTTGGCCTCCAAGGGCGCTAGGTTTACAGGCAAAGCCACCACTTTGGGCCCTAAACAAAGAAATTTTTTGGGTGTGTGGAGACAGAGTCTCACTTTATCGCCCTCGGTAGAGTGCTGTGGCATCACAGCTCACACCAACCTCCAACTCCTGGGCTTAAGCGATTCTCTTGCCTCAGCCTCCCAAGTAGCTGGGACTACAGGTGCCTGCCACAATGCTTGGCTATTTTTCTGTTTTTGCAGTTCAGCCAAGGCCAGGTTTGAACCCGCCACCTTTGGTATATGGGGCTGGCGCCCTACTCGATGAGCCACAGGGGCCACCTCCAAACAAAGAAATTTTTAAAAAATCTCTAAGTCAGTATCTACCCATAGGATACAGTGTACACTAGTCCGGGGACAGGTGCACTTAAGCTCTAACTTCACCATGATAGGTCATCCAGGTAACACCCACAAAACGCTTGGACCCTCTACATTTTTGGAATAATTAAAAAAAAACTTGGGCGGCACCTGCGGCTCATCCAGTAGGGCGCCGGCCCCATATACCAAAGGTGCAAAACTCGGCCAAACTGCAAAAAACAGAAAAATAGCCAGGCGTTGTGGCAGACACCTGTAGTCCCAGCTACTTGGGAGGCTGAGGCAAGAGAATCGCCTAAGCCCAGGAGGAGGTTGCTGCGAGCTGTGTGACGCCACGGCACTCTACCAAGGGCAATAAAGTGAAACTCTGTCTCTACAAAAAACAAAAAAAAAGGCTCCAGCCCAGACCCGCCAAACAATGACGGCTGCAACCAAAAATGGCCCGGCGTTGTGGCGGGCGCCTGTAGTCCCAGCTACGTGGGAGGCAGAGGCAGGAGACTCGCTTGAGCCGAGGAGTTGGAGGTTGCTGTGAGCGGTGATGCCACAGCACTCTATCCAGGGCGACAGCTTGAGGCTGTGTCTCAAAAAAGAAAAAAAACAAACAAACTTATGCGACAATTAGGGAAATTGAAACAATGGCAAAATTGTCAGTGATATGAAAGACATTGCTTATTTTGTAACACGCGACAATAGTACTGTGGTTATGCTTTCTTCCTTTCTTTTCTTTTCCTTTCCTTTCCTTTCTTTTTTCTTTCTTCCTTTCTTTCCCTCCCTCCCTTTCTTTCTTTCCTTTCTGACAGAGTCTCACTCTATTGCCCTCAGTAGCGCACTGTGGCATCACAGCTCACAGCAACCTCCTGGGCTCAGACTATTCTCTTGCCTCAGCGTCCTGAGCAGCTGGGACTACAGGCGCCCTCCACAATGCCTGGCTGTTTTTTGTGTTGCAGTTTGGCCAGGGCTGGGTTCAAACTCGCCACCCTTGGTATATGGGACCGGTGCCCTACCCTCTGAGCCACAGGCGCCACCCAGTGTGGTTATGCTTTCTAAGAGAGTCCTTATCTTTTAGAGATACTGGAATACCAATAGATGAAATTTTATGATATCTATAATTTGCATCAAAATAACCTAGTGGATGGGCGGCGCCAGTGGCTGGAAGGAGTGGGGCACCAGCCCCGTATGCCAGAGGTGGTGGGTTCAAACCCAGCCTCGGCCAAAAACATAAACTGTGAAATAACCTAGTGGACGACCTAGTGCAGTGGCTCATGTCTGTAATCTAACACTCTGGGAGGCTGAGCAGTGGATTGCCTGAGCTCACGGGTTCCAGACCAGCCTGAGCCAGAGCAAGACCCCATCTCTAAAAATAGCCGGGCATTGTGGCAGGCACCTATAGTCCCAGCTACTCAGGAGGCTGAGGCAAAAGAATCGCTTAAGCCCAAGAGTTTGAGGTTGCTGTGAGCAATGACCCTACGGCTCTCTACCGAGGGTAACAAAGTGAGATTGTCTCCAAAAAATAAAAATTAAAGGTCCTCTTCCTCCCTGGCTGCCCGAGGATCGCCCGCCATCATGAATGACACAGTAACTAACCGGACCAGGAAGTTCATGACTAACAGACTCCTTCAGAGGAAACAAATGGTCACTGAAGTCCCTCACCCTGGGAAGGCAACAGTACCAAAGACGGAAATTAGAGAAAAACTAGCCAAAAAGTACAAGACCACACCCGATGTCATCTTCGTATTTGGCTTCAGAAGTCACTTTGGTGGTGGGAAGACAACAGGCTTCGGCATGATTTACGATTCTTTGCATTATGCAAAGAAAAATGAACCCAAACATAGACTCGCAAGGCCTGGCCTGTATGAGAAGAAAAAGACGGTCAAGTAAGCCGCAAAAGGAACGCAAGAACAGAACGAAGAAAGTCAAGGCGAATGTTGGTGCTGGCAAAAAGTGAGCTGGAGATTGGGTAAAAGGCGAAGGAGTAGAGACGCTACGGTGATGTCATCTGCAGCCATTGTATAGATTTTTCTTTTTTTTTTTGAGACAGAGCCTCAAGCTGTCACCCTGGATAGAGTGCCATGGCATCACAGCTCACAGCAACCTCCCATTCCTGGGCTCAAGCGAGTCTCCTGCCTCTGCCTCCCAAGTAGCTGGGGCTATAGGCGCCTGCCACAACGCCCGGCCATTTTTTGGTTGCAGCTGTTGTTGTTTGGCGGCCCGGGCTGGATTCGAACCCGTCAGCTCAGGAGTACGTGGCTGGTGCCCTAGCCCATTGAGCCACAGGAGCTGAGCCACCTCTACCTTTTAATTGGACATTTTAGTCCATTTATATTTAGTGTAATGGTAAAAAAAAGAAGGACTTTTGTTATTTGTATTTGTTTTTTAATATGTCATGTCTTTGTTTTCAACTCCACTGTTATTGCCCTCTTTTGTGTTAGATGGATATTCATAGTGTTCCATTTGATATCCCTTTTTTTTCTTTGCTATATATTTTAAAATTGTTTTGTTGGGTGGCACCTGTGGCTCATTCAGTAGGGCACTGGCCCCATATAACGAAGGTGGCGGGTTCAAACCCGGCTTCGGCCAAACTGTAAAACAGAAAAATAGCTGGGCGTTGTGGCGGGCCCTGTAGTCCCAGCTACTCGAGATCTTGAGGCAAGAGAATCAGAGGAGTTGGAGGTTGCTGTGAGCTGTGTGACGACGCCATGGCACTCTACCAAGGGTGATAAAGTGAGACTCTGTCTCTATTAAAAAAATAATAAATAAAATTGTTCTGTTAGTGTTTGTCCTGGGTATTACAAATAAATTTTTACTTTATAACAATCTAGTTTAAATTAATGCAAATATATTTTCTGACCAAGTTAGTTTTAAAAGTATATAGAAACTTTGCTACTATATATCTCCATCTTTCTCTTTTGTAGTATTGTCACAGATTCTATCTTTTTTCATTATGTATTCATCAACATAGATTTGTAATTATTCTTTTGTCTTTTAAATTATATAGGGAAAAATTATTAACCAAAAATATGTTAATACTGATATTATATTTAGTTATGTAGTACTCTTACCAGTGTTCTTAATTCTATGTGTGGATTCATGTTACTGTCCTTTCATTTTAACAACCAAAATTTCTTTTACCAGTTTTTGCAAGGGAGGCTCACTAGCATTTGACTCTGTTTTTGGTTTTCTGGTAGTATCTTAACTTCTCTTTTGTAGGTCTTCACAATTGCCATGATGTCACCTTTACCCACTTCTTAATCTTTTTAGTACTATATACTGTAGTTCCCTAAAACAGCTATGTCATATGTCAGTGACTACATCACTTAAATTTTTAAGACTATGTGGGAACTTTTCTTAACACATTTTAAAATTTTTCTATTATGTAATTCTTCTGGAGCTGAAGTCCTTTCTTTTGTTCTTAAGGGAGAGTTTGTTATAATTCCACATTGTAATTAGGTCTATTTGTGGCTACTTGTTGTTTTCCTGTTGGATTTATCTCAGGTTATTAAAAACATTTAGTTTATTTGATTATAGTTTACGGATGATGATTTACAGTAATCTGGAAAGGAGTATGACTATGATACACCAATTGTTAACATTGTAAAATGCCTATTCTGCGTGGATACAGATAGAAGCAGGTATTCAGAAGAGCATTTTGTTACTCTTCCAATGATGTTTTATTAAATTTATTCTGATTTTCCTATTGCCGTTTTAGTTTTGGCCTTCTGATATGTCCACATATTTATCTTGTTGGGTAACTTTTTGGAGAACTATTTAGCATTGCTTCATTGAATCCTGTACTTTGGCATTTTTTTGGATGTAAGAATAATTGTGCAGTAAATATGCATTTGCATAATAAATGTTTGTTTAAATATGGGACACCTGTTTTGCCTAATGCCAATTAGTGTTTTTTGGTATGATGAGCCTTCAGGGTTTGAGTGGTTTGGTTATATGGAGTTCAAAAGTAGGATTTCTTTAAAATAATTTGGAATACCTGTAATTATCCTTAAAGAATTCTATTCACTTTTCATTCCTAAACATTTGTAGGCTTTGAGAACCTTTATATATTTTCAATATAAGTATTATTTTTAGGGTAATAGTTATCTTACAAGTAATTTTAGTGTAATATTTATCTTAAAACTTAATATGAAGCCTGTGGCTCTTTATATTTTTCAGATATCTCTGGTAGGCTTTTGATCAAGCAATTTTTACCAAACTAAGACATTAATAGAGGAGATTTATATCATCCACTTCTATTGGAAAGACATGAAAAACGTTCTACTGAGGGTTTTGACTTCAGAGAAGCCTTGGAAAATATTTGTCAATTTAAGAGTAAGTGTGGCTATGAAGAAAGAAATTCCAAAGGAATGCTCACAACCTATAACATAAATCTTGGTAGAAAAGATCATCAAGACAGCAAATCCTGGATTAATTTACCTTTAAAGGGGAGTGTTTATGTAAAAAACCTTGCAACTCAGTATTATAAAAATGGGAAGTCATTTTTAAGGAGTTCATTAAAAATTAAAAATAATATGGTCTGTTCAGGAAAGAAGTACATGAAATGTTTTGAAAATAGGAATTGATTAAGCTTTCAGTCATATCCACAAGGATATGAAAATGAAGATAAATTTTATGCATATAATCTAGTTGAGAGGTCTATTAAACACTATTCATCAGTTTCACCATGTCAAGGATTTCCTCCTAGTGTCAAAACCAACATTTGTCATAAACATGGAAAAACTTTTTTGAATACTTCATTGCTTATACATTACCAAAGAACGTACAGAGAAAAACTATATAAATGTAATGAATGTGGGAAGACTTTTAGCCAATACCCAGTTCTCTTGAATCATCAGAGAATTCATTCTAAGCAGAGACCTTACAAGTGTGATGCATGTGGTAAAGCTTTTAAGCAGTTTTCAAACCTCATGAAACACCAAAGAATCCATACTGGAGAGAAACCATATGTGGCAAAATCTTTAGTCAATATTCTCACCTTGCAAGTCACTGGAGAATTACTGGTGAGAAACCCCACGATTATAATGAATGTGGTAATTCTTTTATCAAATGTTCCGACCTTTGGTGTCATGAGCAAATACATACTGGAGAGAAACTTTACAAATGTAATGAATGTGGTAAGGGTTTTACCAAATGCTTATATCTTTGGGATCATGGGAGAATTCATACTGGAGAGAAATCATACAAATGTATGGAATGTGGCAAGGTCTTTAGGCACTGTTCTACCCTTAGGATTAACTGAAGGATTCATACAGAAGAGACACCTTATAAAGGTAAAGAATGTGGCACAGCCTGTAAGCAGTGCTCACATCTTACTAAGCATCAGAATATACATCCTGTAGAGAAACCATACAAATGTACTGTATGTGACAAGGCTTTTATCCACATTTCAAGTCTTATGAAACATCAGAGAATTCATACCGTAGGAAAAAAAAACACACAAATGTAGTGAATGTGGTATAGATTTTATCCAAAGTTCAAGTCTTGTGGAACATCAGAGAATTCATACTGGTGAGAAACTTCATAAATGTAATGAGTGTGGCAAAGCCTTTACTGTGCATTCAAGCCTAACTAAAGATAAGAGAAAACCATACAGGAGAGAAACATAAATGTAATTCATGTGATAAAGCCTTTATACAATTTGTACATCTTTTTTTTTTTTTTTTGAGACAGAGCCTCAAGCTGTCACCCTGGATAGAGTGCTGTGGCATCACAGCTCACAGCAACCTCCAACTCCTGGGCTCAAGCGAGTCTCTTGCCTCCACCTCCCAAGTAGCTGGGACTACAGGC
>CAUYRH010089997.1:0-17381 GCA_963574655.1 Perodicticus potto
CTGTATTCTTGTGCTATAATTGGGTTTTAGCCTTCATATGAAAGCTATAAATTAGTGTTTACATGGATGGAGCTGGAACATACTCTTCGTAGCAAAGTATCTCCAGAATGGAAGAAAAAGTATCAAATGAACTCAGCCCTACTATGAAGCTAATTTATAGCTTTCATATGAAGGCTAAAACCCAATTATAGCACAAGAATACAGGGAAAAGGGAAAGGGAGAGGAGGGGAGGGGGGAGGATGGGTGGAGAGAGGGCAATTAGTGGGATCACACCTACGGTGCATCTTAGCAGGGTACTGGTGAAACTTATTAAATGTATAATATAAATGTCTTCATATAGTGATTAAGAAAATGCCATGAAGGCTATCTCTAATTGTATGATCAAAATATTTCTGATTATATATGAAGTAAGCACATTGTGCCTCATGATTGCACCAATGTACACAATTATGATTTACTAAAATTATTAAAATAAAAGAAAAAGAAAAAGAAATGAAAGACATGCAAACTGGAAAGATCAGTTCCAATTCTATAAACTAACAACAAACTACCAGAGAAGACAATAGGAAAACAAATCTTATAATAACAACAAAAAATAAGGAACAACCTTAACTAAGGAAGTGAAAGACTTATACAGAAAACTACAAATTATTGATGAAATTGAAGAAGACATAAACAAATGGAAACATATTTAAGGATTGGAAAACTTAATATTGTTAAAATGTCTGAGCAGTCTGAGGTGCAAGAAGAAACAATGATCAAAGAAATTAGGAAGCTGTATAGTTATTTTATTTATCCATATAAAAATAATAATGTCTAGTTAATAGTATTAAAAAGGACATCTAAATTTCTTTTTTAATGAATCTTAAAATTTGATTAAATCTAGAACAACATATATTAACCATATTAAAAATATAACCAATAATTAGTCTGAGAAAATATCCAAGGCAAGGCATATCTTGGGACAGGGGTCAGGAGAAGAATAGTTGAAGATCTGGTGGCGACACACATCAAGTCCTGGAGGAATATGCAGTTCTCCCGGTTAATTTCAAAACAAGTAGATGTGCTCCAGATTTCAAATACCCCAAATGAGGACTAAATCCATAGGTATAACCTTTGTCCTCCTAGAACATCGAAATTTCTAAGTTACAATATTGCATCAGTTGAAAGGCAGTAATCTGATCAAAGCATTCTTGTATTACTTAGAAATGTAGTTAAGATATTAACTTTAGATTTTAAGATGCATGTTAAAATTTTGAGGACAACTAATAAAAGACTAGAAAATAGCATGTACAACTTCCATATTTGAGAGGGAAAAACAATAAGATAAGAAAATAATGGCTGGGCGAGATGGCTCACGCCTGTAATCCCAGCACTCTGGGAGGCTGAGGGGGTAGAATGCTTGAGCTCATTGGTTTGAGACCAGCCTGAGCCAGAGCAAGACCCTGTCTCTACTAAAAATACAAAAAAGCTGAGGCAAGAGGATTGTTTGAGCCCAAGAGTTGGAGGTTGATGTGAGCTATATGACGCCATGGCTCTCTACCTAAACTTTTGAGACTCTGTCTCAAAAACAAACACACAAACAAACAAAAAATAAGAAAAAAAGTTAACTCAACCCAAAAATGTGCAATAGATCAGTCCAAAGACCTTCTAGGCCCTGGTAAGGCTAGTGCATTTTGGTCTAAGTGTAGAGTTCTGCAGGGAATTCTGGAAAATCTAAGATAATTATGATATATGTTCATCCTGCCCCTGGAGCTTATTCTTGGATGGAAGGCATTTCCTGTTTAGCTCAGAGTTTCTCTTCTTTCTCTGTGGTTGATTATAGACTGATGAAGCAAAGCTTTAAGCCCCACATCCAGTTGTTTGCTTACCTATGCTGTAAAAATTCAGCAGTTCAGTTCCTCACTATCATTCTGCAATCTTCAAACTCATTATAGCATAGCCAGCCAAAAGATATGTGTAGAGAAACACTCAAGAATTAGAAAACCAATGCCTGGTCAGGAAATCAAGACGCTCTCAATTTGGAAAAGGAATCTTCGTACTTTTTTGATGGAAATGTTAGTATCAAGAAAATAGCTTGAAGGCATCTCAAAAAGAAAAAAAGAAGTAGACTATAGCAGCATTATTCAGTAGCATTATTCAAATTTGACAGTAGTCAAAATTTGGAATCACATCCATCAGTGGATCAATGGATAAAGACAATGTGGTAAGTATAAACAATGGAATATTATTCGTCCATAAAAAAAAAAAATGAAATCCTTTCATTTGCAGTAACTTGGATGGAACTTGAAAGGTCATTATGTTACGTTAAACAAGCCAAGCACAGAAAGATAAATGTCACAAGTTCTCATTCATATGTGGGAATGAATAAAGTGGATCTCATGAATGTAGAGTATAGGTTGGTGGTTACCAAAGGAGGGTGACCTCTGAAGGCTGGGGAGGGGGGAGCAACAAAGAGAGTTGATTAACACGTACAAATACAGTTTGAGAGAGGAAATAAAACCTAGTGTTTGATCAATCAGTGGGGTGACTAGAGTTCATAATAACCTATTGCATATTTCAAAATAGCTAGAAAAGAATAATTTGAATATGTCTAGCATAAAGGAAAGGCAAATAATGAAGGTAATGGATTACCTTCATTATTAATTAACTGACTTGATCTTTGTAAATTATATGACTATATTAAATGAGCTCATGTATCCCTGAAAATATACATACCTATTATGTATCAATAAAAAATATTTTTATGAGATCAGCCTGAGCAAGAGCAAGAGCAAGAACCCCCAAAAAGAGAGGCCTACTTTTTTTTTTAAACATATAGGTAAAACAAAAAGATTCTGCTAATCTCACAAATTACTCATTGTTATCCACCACATACGTATAAGGACCAGGCAAGTAACACAGATGTGTGAAGCAAACAGCATAGGAGAACTGCAACAAAGCTGAGAGTTTTTCATTCCAGCTCTCCTCCCCACCTACCATCCCCACCCAGAGTCAAGCAACACCTGACTCCATCCAGCCCATTGCTGCCACGCAGGAAATTAACTGCTCTCAGAGTATCGGATGCCAACTGTGCTCAGAAACTTTTACCGTCTCAATTCCCCCCAAATGCTCCACTTTTTTAACTCCATACCTTTGCTCACATGATCGCTTCTTCTTATCTTTTCTTTCTCTCCCCAAGCCTCCATCACCTCCTGACATGATCCTATCCAACCTCCAAATCCATGCTCAAAGTCACACACCATTTAAAGCTACAGCAGGTGGATAGACTTTCTCCTCACCTTGAACTTTCCATGTATAATACATTGTTTCACTAGTCCTGTGTTATCTGTTCTAGCTCAGTTTGTATGACAGCTATTTATTATATATTATATTCATCTGTATCATCTAGCTCAGAGCTCAGAACAGAGCAAACAAACATTTGTTTGGTAAAACTGGAGGAACATATAGTGTGGTACACATAAAAGGTCCCATAGTAGCTCCAAATGGAGAGATCAGTGCAGTCTCTGGCAGCCGGGGAAGACTGGATGAGGCATGGTGGGGTTGGGAAGTAGGAACAGCTCCAGGAAGGCATGGAAGTGGGAGAGGCATTACAGCAGCTGGTCCTCCCTTTTTATCTCTAGGATAATAGATGGGCGGAGCAAATGCTCTCCGCCCGCTGTCCATTCTTATAGTCCAGCAAACTGCTCTGGAAGATATGTCCTCGGCTATATTTTTACTTCCGCCCAAGTATATATGAGGCAGTAAATGATGACGAATGGAATAAGATCTTCTTCCCAAACAACCTAATTTAAAAAAAAAAAATTTTTTTTATTGATTGTTTTTGTTTTATTGTTGGGCTAGGGCTAGAGATCCTTGTTTTCTTTAGACTCTACCTTCACTATATATCAAGTGATAGTCTATGCTAAATCTGGAATTCCAAATATTTGTCCATCCTTATATTTAATAAACATTGGTTAAGCAACATTTATGCAACCGAACTACAGCATTAGATAAAACTTGAGCTCACACCCAACTGGGAGAGATTAGCGTTCAGTGAGGTGAAACTTACCCATTTCAACACACTCTTTCTGTTTAGAAGAAAAAATAGGTAGTAGTCTTAGTTTCATTATACTTTGGAGCAATTGGACAATTGAATTCACCTGAGGCTGGGCATGTCTCCCCACAGCTGAATTTAGAGCAGTTAAATATGAGAGTCATGCAGAGGTTATTTTCATATGATTTCATAATTGTGTAGCACAAACCCACTTATTTCTGTATAATACTCTAATGAGAGGAAACAAATTATTGCAGAAAAAAGGAGGGAAAATTGAGAAGCATAGTTAATATCTTCAGAAAGATTCAAGATATGAGAGGCAGAAAACTCAAACAAGTTACTATTAAAAACAAGTATCCAAAGTTCCTAGAAATTAAAAATATGAGTGTCAAAAAGAAAAGTAATTCAATTA
The DNA here is from genome assembly GCA_963574655.1 of Perodicticus potto. Taxonomy (NCBI): domain Eukaryota; kingdom Metazoa; phylum Chordata; class Mammalia; order Primates; family Lorisidae; genus Perodicticus; species Perodicticus potto. The sequence goes on from CAUYRH010089997.1 coordinate 4,449, forward strand.
GAAGAGCTGAATATCAAAAATAAATGATTGAAGTTCAATGTACAAAGCTAGCAGATTGAGCTGAGGCATTTTCCCAAAACATGATGCAAAAATGACCAAGGGATGAAAAACATAATGGAAAATTGAGTCATGATGAAAGACCACAAGAGAGCCAAAAGCTTTCTAATAAGGGTTCTAGAAAAGAAAGAAAAGAGTTCTAGAAAGAGATAACAGAGAAGGTGGAGGAAAACAGAGAAATATTTAATATTTAATATCAAATATTAAATAATAAATATTCAATGAAATGAAGAAAAATTTAAATGACTAGTTAGAAGAGCATGCTGAGTAGCTACACAAATACTGGGAATTAGGGGAACCATAATACAGAGACGAACCCTGGAGAAATTTGTGACACCTAAGAACAAAAGGAAATCCTTATAAGTTTCTAATCTGTGTGTGCATCTTTGGGGGAAGGAGGTGCAAGGAATTGCTTACTGAAGAATGGCAATGAAAATGAATGGGACTTCTTCAACGCAGCATAAAACAATAGAAAGCAATAGAAAAAACGTCTTGTCATCATTGAGGGGAATTATTTTAACTCTGATCCATTTAGCGTGTAATTAATAAATAATTCACATTAGCTGTTGATGGCCCCCTAAAGTTATTCATACCCTAATCCCTGGAACCTAGGAATGTTTCCTTATACAGCAAAAAAGGACTTTGCTGATGTTATGAAATTAAAGACAGGCAGAAAAGAAGAAGGTGATGTGACCACGAAGGCCAAGAGTGAAGTGATGTGGGCCACCAGCCAAGAAATCAGCTGCCACCAGGGGATGGAAGAGCAAAGGAACAGATGACCCCCCCCCCCAGAACCTTTGGAGGGTCGCACAGCTCTGCTGATACCTCAGTTTCAGCCCAGGGATGCTGATTTCAGATTTCTGGGCTCCAGCACCATAGAAGAATAAATTTCTGTTGTTTTTGAGTCACTATGTTTGTGGGTAATTTGTTAAAAATCCCTAGAAACTAATACAGTGAACTATTGCCCAAGTAGTACACTGGAAATTTTAGGAAATTTTACATTGTCTATTAATTATACACAAATTAGCACCTTGTTTATGATAGCTCAGAGGTTACTAGAAAATCTAAAATGGTATTTCAAAGCCAGGGAAAGACATAAACCCCCAAGATTTAAAGCAACTTATAGTAAATCCAATATTAAATTATTTATGCACGTTAATAACTTGTGAAATCGGGGCTGGTACAGATTTTAATTAACAGTAGTTTATGCTTTACTCTCTTGACTTGAGAATTTCCTGTTCAAATCAACCATCTCTGCCTCAGTATTTTAAAGCCGTCTGATATTCACACCAACATTTGGAACCAAACTATTCTAAAAAGTCCCTTTTTTAGAGTTCATCACTACCTTCATGTTTAGTGACACGGAGTAGTAGCCAAACATCATAATGGGAGTTCAGGTCAAAAAACGCATTACCAGTATGTCTAACTACCCTCCTGCTCATTCCTTTTGAATTTTCTTTCCTTTATATAAATCCAGTATGGCCTCTACCATTGCTCTTTAAGGCGCACACACACATTGGAATTCACAACAAGTGCTCCTTTACAAAAAGACCTCAGGATCACACAGTAACAGGGATGTAGAAAGGTGTCCCCTGCCTGTGACACTGTAAAATCAACCAGACTGTCCTTCCGCAGGACTCCACTGTACTTGCAACATGTCATTTTCCATCTTTACAAATGCTCCTTTAATTAACCTGATGTATTAGGACAACCACAAAACAAATGATAACTTTCAGCTAAGCACGTTCCCTGCATTGTACTACGTACAGGGAAAAAAGTGGCTCCTGCTCCCAGGAAATGTGCCGTCTGCCTGGGAAAGAAGATGCCACATCAAACTTTGGAAAACCACGTCAAAGAGTTCCTTATGAGATGCTAGAACCACTCTGGGGCTTCATCCTACTTCTCATACAAATAAATGCTGCTGAACACGAGGATGGCATCTGACATTTTAATGAATGGGAAAACTCCTTAACTGACTTTATTCTTTTCATTTTTTGAAAAGAGGCAGAGTCTCACTTTGTCACTCCTGGTAGAGTGCCATGGTGTCATAGCTCACAGCAACCTCAAACTCCTGGATTCAAGTGATTCTCTTGCCTCAGCCTCCTGAATACCTGGGACTACAGGAGCCCATCACAATATCTGGCTAATATTTTTTTCTATTTTTAGCAGAGACGGGGTCTCACTCTTGCTCTGGCTGGTCTCGAACTCATGAGCTCAAGCAATCCACTCACCTTGGCCTCCCAGAGTGCTGGGATTACCATGCCCAGCCCCATTTCTTTTTAACTTGATGCCAATTATTAATTTGTATAATGAAAAATACCCCTGTCAGGTATACGGTCTAGGACATGACTAAGATGCTCCCTCTGCTTCATCAGCCTTCGATGCTGTTTGGAGATAGGACTGTTTGGGAAGTCAAGGTGAAATTGGGTGGTTGTTTGGGGAGTACAGACTCAGTGCCAGGAGAGCTATGTGGGTCCCATGAATGTTGAATGGTGTCAATCACAGCAGTCCTTCCAGACAACTCTATGTGGATGCTCACCCAACCTTACACAACGGAAGAAAATCACCTTTCATGAGGTGGCACCCACAATCCCGGCCTAATGGGTATATCTAAGTTACTAAAGCTTTGCCGTCTGGAACTCTCCTGTCACTTAGCTAGCCACAGATAGAGGAGGGGCTTTCAGGAGCCTACTTAGTATAAAGCAACACACCTAAAGCAATCTTACAAGTCCCAGAAAGAAGCGTGTCAGCTTATAAGGATGCCAGCTAGAAACCACTTTTATCTAGAAACCTTTCCTTTCCAGATCTAAACTTACTTGACACCTGCTTTCTGGCAGGACAATTGAGCCCACATGGCAGAAAGCAGTGCATGTTTTTCTAGAACATGGCATTATTTATTGACTATCTGCCTCAGTGGCATCTGTGAGACATGGAAACCCACCAAGGCCATCAGTTTTACACAACCCCATCCATCACAAAGTAGAAAGGAGGGCTCAACATTGCCTCCGCTGCCATGCATTACAGGAGGGTCAGCAAGTGGGAGTCACGGTTGGCAACACAATTTCTGGCCTGCGGTAGCAAATCCATCCTTCCAGCTGTTCTGATCCATATGGGTTCAATGAACTGTAGACAGGGTATGCCGCTCCTGATTGGGAGTATCTGCTGTAATGCTTTCATCGAAACCCCACCATAAAACAACTGTAAGGTAAGCTGACAGCCATTTATCTAAACTTCATCTAGGAGCCAACTGCTGACGAGGAAAACATGTATGTTAGTGAGTAGACAGATGTGATGGGGGAAATTAAGGTGTTCTTATCAGGAGAACACCAAAGATTTAAAATGTAGGAGAAAAATAAAATTAATTTAGTCATTAAATCAAAGCCAGATGGAAAGCTACTAGTGCAATTTCCCCAGCTAAGCAAATTCCAGGGCTGTCACCAATAGTCCTGACACTCAATTTCTAAGAACACACAGCTATTAGGATAATACTACATATCCTACAAACATTTCAGTTATCAAACCTTGAGATTCTCACTTTAACTTCCAGGGCCTAGAAATAGACTTCAAACTAGTAAGTGGTGCCTTTTCTTCTTGCCTTTTGAGTCCCAGTTTTAACTATGCTCCAGATCAACAAAATTTTCACCCCAAGAATTTCTGGTTGATATTTGATTTAGAGCCTACATAAAAATTTAGAATATAAGCAGTCCCTGGTGTGCTCCCTTCACATATTTGACCTTCGTTTTCTTTATTTTTATTTATTTTTTTTTACATATACATGTGTTTATTTGGTTTCCACTTTTTGCCTTCACAAAATCCAAAGGGCTTAAAATGTAATAACAGTAACAATGTTTAAGGTAAAGACTAGAAACAAAAGGTCACATATTTGACCTTCATTTTCTCCATCAGTAAAATGAGGAGCCTAATAATTGCATTCCTCTAAATACAGCGGTTCTCAACCAGTGTAATTTCCACCCCACACCCTAGGGGACAATTAGGAAAGTCTGGAGACAGAGGGGAGTGACATTGGCATTAGTGGATGGATGTCAGGAATATTACTAAATATTCTACAATGCACAGGACAACAATTAATAGAGAATCGTTCAGCTCAAATGTCAGTAGTGCCAAGGGTGAGAAAGCCTGCCTTAGCCCCAGAGGGTTGTTGTAGAAACCAAAGCAGGTGCCTGGTGAAAAGTTTTATGAATAATAAGGATACTAATAGATCTTAATTTGTAGATTGTCTTTATTGTATAACACAAATTGAACTGTCACTGATGAATCATAAAATACAATGGACCAACGATTGCCAAAGAAAAAAGATCTTCATTGAAAAGCGTAAGCTTAGAATTCTGGTGACACAGAGGCTGTCCTAAAAGCTAAAAGCTTGCAAGTTGGTCTGGGTCACCAAGATCACCTTGCTCTCTCCATCGAAGCTCCAGAGGATCATCTGCTGGCTCTCGGCATGAAATCCGCTGCGAGGCTGGTGGCAGCAAGATTCCCTCTGCTGGGTTCATCTCTGGGGGCTGGGCAAGCAGCACGTAAGGTAGGCCAGCTGCCTGAGCCCTGGTTGTCAGGTGCTCCATGGCGGAGTCTCTTAAGATCAAAGGATGCTGGAGAAGCCTCATTAGTGAGGCCCCTGGGGCAGAAGTTACTGGGCGGAGTAACCGGCAGGGAGAGACGCGTCAGAGTCGGCTTCCCAACACCTTCCTTTGGTAGTGGGTCAGACCGCCGGCTGTTTGCTCTCAGACCCATTCATTCCTTGTCTTTCTGCTCTGCTCAGTGTGGGAGGTGGTGGAGGAGTGTAGGCTGTTCTCCCTACGCTTCCACGTCAGTAGAAACTTTCCAGGGGTGGCTAACACGAGATTGGAGGGCAGAAGGAAGACAGGAGCCAGACCATCTCTCCCGTCCTTCTCTGCCGCTGGTGCCACTTCTTTGCCTCTCCTTCTTGGCATCAGCGTCTACCAGACAGGCCTCCTACGGTGTGAGCTTCCATCTGGGCTCCCAGCTCCTGAGCTGCAGGAATGCTTCTTCCTTCTTTTGTCCCTCAGTCCCCGTGTGGCCTCCTACCAGCGCTCATCTTTGAGTTGCCTTCTCATCCTCTTTTTATCTTCCCAGCTCTGCTGGCACCTGTGTAGCCGATTCTTTGCACTACATAAATTCCTTCCGATTTAGGAAGAGTGGTTTCTTCTTTCTGCTTAGAACTTTAATGATATTTTTCAAGGTAGAAGGTGGAGTGCAACAGTGTGGCACCCGAAACTCACACAGCCATGCTGGTAAAACAAGGCGTAGGGGCGGAAGGAGGCAGAGGCAGCAGAAACTCGTCTACTCAACAGAAATTTGTGGAGCACCTACTATTCACTGGAAATTGTGCTGGGTATAGGAATTTGTTATGAACAAAAACATATTCTGCTTCTAACCCCAGCAAATAATAACGTAAATAACTCTAAAATTATGTCATAGTGAGTTGTTCTATTTAAGATTTAAAAAAGACACTTAAGAAGTATGGCAACTCAAATAAATGCAAGAAAACAGCACAAGTCACTCTATGGAAATGGGAGTTGAGCCAAGGTCCAGCCAAACAGAATACTGGAGAGAGAATTTATAACTTTCCAGGTTTATGATTCCTAATATGAATATCATTAAGCTGCTTTTCCAATCCCCCAAATGACAGCAATCCAGCTATACACTCTGTTCCTTAGAGCAATGCTTGGGGATCAATGTGTCTCTGGAAAGATTCTTCTCCAGTTAAAGTCATATATCAGAGCCAAGAAAAATGGATAGGCCTTGGATTAAAGTTTTCCTGGATGACCAAGTAAGCTTATTAGCCAACCGGCCAGATAGGAATATTTATGTAGTGAAAGACAGGGCAGTTGTAAGACTTGCCTGGTGATTCAAGATATAAAATACATTCGTTTGGGGAGCTGTTTGAGGGATATAGCAAAACATAAATATACCTGAAAATCTAAATTGTTGAGCCAACTGAAGAGCCTCTGAATCAAATTCTTCTCACGCATTTGCATGGCTTCCCTTGAAATCAACAGGCACCGTGTATATCCACAAGGGCATTCTGTTGATATATTTTGACGATTTCCGGTTTGGGGTAATTGTTTTCTACAAGAAGGATAAAATAAAAGTTCATAGTTTAGTCACTATTTTTGTCTGTTTGTTCCAGTGTATTACATTCAATCCACAATAGTCCCATGAAGGTTTTGCTGCTGTTTAAAAGGGAAATTGAGGCACTCACAAAGTGAATTGTCCCAAATAGTCTAATAAATCAGTGGTGGATTAAGAAATCCAAATTTTTAACTTGATTCAACGCCACCCTTTCTCAAGATACAAGAATGATCACATTTTCTCTGTGTAATAACACCTCTGACCTTAATTAGTAGTGCAAGATTTCCTCATTCAACTCCTTTTCTAGATATAAACACAAAATAGAATTCTTAAGAAAAGGAAAAGAGAACCTTTGGTGTGACATAGGTTTTTGTTTAAAATCATGATTTCTTTCAACAGAAATAGTTAACATCAGGGGCTGGCAAGCAGTTGAATAATTACATTACTTATACTCACCTCAGTGAAGACTGTAAACAAAGAGATATTAAGTAATTTTTTTACAAGTACCCTGCTGTGATACCAGCTGATCAGCTTTAATAGCAACCACTATTTCTACTAATTTTGCATGAAAGATATGTTGGGGGTAATGTCTTCTTCTAGAGAAAGTGTAAATAATCTGTTCAGCAGTGAGTTTACAATGAGACCAAGTGGCATAACCACCAGTGATCAGATTGGAAATGTAATTTTTAGAACTGTAGTATTTGCAAATGAAACGATTAATGTTAACTTCAATCGATAGAGAAAATAAACTTGATTAGAAGAATGCATTAATATCAAATCAGCTTTGCAGATAACATGTTTTGTGCTGTATCCCAAGGTGTCTGTCTGTCTCACTCTCTTTCTCAAGAGAACCCCAAAGGAAAGCACTTTTCATTCTAATTGTATCATTTTAATATTCAGCTTGTAAACAATGCAATGTTTTCGCATGAAGGTAAAAATTCAGGTTGCTTTTTAAAATAAATCTTCAAGAAACTGGGGATTTGTAAATCTGGTTTATTTTTTAATTGATAACAAAGAACGCCAGAGGACCACAGGCATCATGACATCATGATTTTCTTTTTATTATTAAACATACAATTATATAAAGGGGAAGACTCTGCAGTTATTCCCCTAAGTAATACAAAATCCTGAAATGCAGGAGTTTTACATAGCATAAATATGCTATAAACAAATTGAAAACAAAAAGCTATGAATTTTTAAAAGTTCACCCTTTAGTCAGATGTTCAATTATATTATTTTGATAATTGGAGACAAAAAGGCATTAATATTTAGTAGGCCAAAATATGATGATAGCCAGCAGAATTGTTTTGCAGATGTAAAAATAATGGGGCAATACCATATTATCAGGAATCTAACCACCTCTCTCTTTAGACACTTTTGAATTTCATAATCTTGGTCATAATCTCTATTGATATATCATGCTCAATTGTCACAATACAAAAACAGAACCTAATGGAAAATTTACTAAGTAATGATGTTTTCTTTTTTTTTTCTTAGAGACAGAGTCTTACTTTTTCGCCCTCGGTAGAATGCTGTGGTGTCACAACTCACAGCAACCTCCAGCTCTTGGGCTTAAGTGATTCTCTTGCCTCAGCCTCCCAAGTAGCTGGGACTACAGGCGCCCACCACAATGCCTGGCTATTTTTTTGATGCACTTTAGCTGGGACTGGGTTCGAACCTGTCAACCTTGACATATGGGGCTGGCACCCTATCACTGAGCCACAGGCGCTGCCCAAGTAATGATGTTTTCAAATATATCTGTCTTTAAAGGTAAAGGTAATACAACAAAAATACATAATAGGTGTTTTAGGGAAGCTTATTTCATGTTCTGAAATAATAAAACATGTGATACTTCAAAATCAAAAACTTTTAACAACAAATGAAAACCAAAGTAATTATTTTTGGAAAGTACTTAACACATAAGAAGAAGGAAATATCTGAACACAATTAATTAAATATTTCTAACTCCCACCTTTGAAGTCAGTTTTCAAAAGCTCCACAAAACACAGGTATTCAATTTATTACAAAAAAGTTACATTCAAGAAAGGAAAATCTCAAATATTTATAATTCGTATAGGGGAGCTCTATGAGGATAGAATTTGACTTTTAAGAGGTAAAGAATGTTCAAAAAAGTACACATGCTGATACCTGCCATAGAGAGATACTTGCTATTCTCCATATGCACTGAGTTTTCACCGTAACAAAGAATTTGTTCATACTTTATATGATGTCACTGATATTTTATCATTTTTATTTATTTATTTATTTATTTATTGTGATAGATTCTTACTCTGTTGTCTGGGGTATAGTGCTGTGGCATCATACTCACAGCAACCTCAAACTCATGGGCTCAATCAATCCTCTTGCCTCAGCCTCCCAAATAGCTGGGACTACAGGTGCTTGCCACCACACCCAGCTACTTTTTCTATTTTTAGTAGAGATAGAGTCTGACTCTTGCTCAGGCTGATCTTGAACTCTTGAGCTCAAGCAATCTACCCAGAGTTCTAGGATTACAGGCATGAGCCACTGTACCTGACCATTTTTAAATTTTAAAATGACCAAATATCCAGAATAGCATATAAATTATTATCTGCGCCATTAGTAAATACTAACTGGTAACTAGGAAGAAAAATTAATTTTAGTAAGGGTGAATGAACAGAAAAGTAGTGTATTATAAAAACTGATTTTTTAAAAATGAAGGGTGAAAAGTAATACCTTGTAAGAAATGTAAAACACTGCTACTTTTATCATTACTCCAAAAATGTTGAAAATTGAAGACTTTCAGTTTGTTTTAAATTTAAAAAGGCTTTGGACACTTCAAAATCAAAACCTTTAACTACTTAGAAAAGGGAATGTTTTATTCAGATAAACTCTTTTACAATAAACTATATTCATAGATAAACCTCTGCTGTTGCTCACGAAACATTAGCTACTATAGGAATTGCTTTTCCACTATGAACCAGTAGAAATCCATGTAAATTATATTTTAAAATTATTTCAGGCAGAAGAGGGCAATGATCCCTGATCCATATAAAACAAATGAGATAGCCCAGCATACTGCCTAGAAATGGCTTCTAGGCCACAGAGCAAAGAGAAGGAATACAAAAAATATATACCAGCATCCGTGAACTAAGGAGACAGAGATTGAAGTTCCAGAAGGATGAGGTATGTAGAATTTTCAGTCTAGATTACCAGAGATCCATAGAGGCATCTCCTAGAGTCTTTGACTGAGTACAGTTTTATGCATGAAGTCAGAAAAAGAACCAATTACTGGTGCTTACATAGAGTTAGCAATGGTTTCTTTTCCCATAAAGCAGAACGGAGAAACCTTGTAATGATACTTAGGGCATTAGGAAGAGGCCTCTGAGGGGTCACATCTTGGGAGTGGAACTGAAATACCTCTAGAGTTCTGGAACAAGAGAACTGTGAATCAGTCATAAAGGTTCAAAAGGATCAGAACAATTAAACAACTTAATTTCATGCCACAATAAAGTCTAACACTTTTTCAAGGTGTCTTTCAGTGCTCAGTAACTTAAAATTCACAATGATCAGCATTCAATCAAAAATTACATGGCATGCAATATAACACATAACTAGGAGAAAAAGTAATTGATGGAAACAAATTCAGAAATAATAGAAATGATTAATACCATAAATGGGACAAAAGACCCAAATGAGAGTTTTAGACATAAAAAAACATAATACCAGGAGTGAAAACATACTGGAAGAGATGAAAAGCAAATTCGATGCTATGGAAGAAACTATCAGGAGAGTAAAAATGTAGGAATGAGAACCTGTCCAAAATGAGGCCGAGGAAAAAAGTGATCAGTGATCACTGTGACACTGTTAAGCAACCTAACATACCTATAATTAGAGTTCTAGAAAGAAAGGAAGAGGCAAAAAGTTTGTAGAATAATCACCAATTTTTTTTTAATTTGATGAGAAATATAACTTGCATGTTCAAGGAGCTTAATGAACCCCAACCACAATAACCACACAACACACATAAAAGCTTAAAGTAGCCCAAGATAATCAAGTTACTGAAACCAGCAATAAAGTGAAAATTTTAAAAAGCAGCCGAACGAAAAATATGCTTTCTATACAGAGGAAAGAAATTAGAATAATTGGAGATTTCTCACAAGAAACCATGTGAACCAGGAGACAATGCTACAAAAACTTTAAAGTGCTTAAAGAAAAAACATGATGATCTGGAAGTCAGCATCCAATGAAAATATCATTCAAATTAAAGTAAAAATAGATATCTTCCCAGACGAAAGTTAAGAAATTCCATTACCAGCCGGCCTGAACTATAAGAAATGTTAAAGAACGTTCTTTAGAAGGAGGAAAATAATGCCGGAGGGAGCTATGGACATGCATGAAGAAATAAAGAGCGATGAAAATGGTATATATTTAGGGAAATACAGAATATTTGCTCTCCTTTTAAAATTTCTTTAAATATATTCTAATATCGTAAAAATAATAGCACTGTATTCAAGAGTTCAGGTCATATGTAGAAGTAAAATGTATTGTAAAAATAGCACAAAAGTGTTGCTAAAGTCTAAAAAAAAAATAGCATAAAAGACATGAGAGGAAATAGGAGTAGATTGTGACTTTTTTTTACATATGAAGTAATATAATATTATATGAAAGTAGACTGTGAGAAATTTGAACCATGTATTATAAACCTGCTCTTTTGTGGCTATCCTAGTAACCACAAAGAATAAGAAGAAGGAAAGAAAGAAAAAGAAAAACAGAATCGCTAACAAGCTGATAGTGGAGATAAAATGTGGAATCATAAAACATTTGAAAGGAGACAATAAAAGGAGATAAAGAGAATAATGAACAAATAACAAACAAATAACAAGATAGTAGTTTTCTGTGTAGCCATATAAATATGAGTGTAAATGATCTGAGCACTCTAAAGATCAGTGATTATGAAACTAGACAAAAATTCCATATTCAAAAATATACTATCTACAAGAAACCCACTTTCAACGTAAAAATACAAATAGCTGAAAAAGTAAAAGGTTGGAATAAGGTACCACACAAAACCCAATCAAAATAAAGCTGAAGGGGCTGTCTTAACATCAGATAGCACTGACTTGCAAATAAATTATCAACAAGGGATACAGGCTCGGCACCCGCAGCACAGTGGTTACGGCACCAGCCACATACACTGAGGCTGGCGGTTCGAACCCGGCCAGGGTCAGCTGAACGACAATGACAACCGCAACAAAAAATAACTGGGCATTGCGGCAGGCGCCTGTAGTCCCAGCTACTTGGGAGGCTGAGGCAAGAGAACCACTTAAGCCCTTGAATTAGAGGTTGCTGTGAGCTGTGGCTCCATGGCACTCTATGTAGGGTGACATAGTGAGACTCTGTCTTAAAAAAGAAAAAGAAAAAGAAAGAAAGAAAGAAAAAAAAAAAACAAGGGATAGAGGTGGACATTTCATAGGGAAAAGGTCAAGTCATCAAGAAAACATCACATCCTAAATGTATGTGCAAGTAAAAATAGAAACTTAAAATACACAAAGCAAAGATTGAAAGAACTACAAGAAGAAATAGACGAAACTACAACTTTAATTGGAGACCTCAGCAAGGGAACAGAAAAAGATAGTAAGGATATAGACAACTTAAACCATACTCTCAGCCAACTTGACCTAATTGACAGTAACAGAATAAACATTTTTTTTCAAGTGTACTTGGAGCATTGATCAAATAAATGTACTATGCCTTTAAAAATTCTCAGTAAATGTAACAGGACTAAAATCTGAAGGTCTTTGAAAAAAGTGAATTTAAACTAGAGATCAATTACCAAAAAATCTGGAACCCCAACTAGTTGAAAATTAAACACTTCTAAATAACAAATGGGCCAGAAAGAAATCACAAGGGAAGTTAAAAAATATTTTGAATTAAATAAAAATGAAAATATATCAAAAGTTGTGGATGTTTAAAAGTAAGGTGATAGCATTAAATGTCAATATTGGCAGAGAGAAGCTCTCAATTCAATAATCTAAACTTCCTTCTTTAACATGAAAGACAATAACAAGAAAAGGAAATTAAACCAAAAGGAAGCTAGGAGAAAGAAATAATGAGATCAAGGCAGAAATCAGTGAAATAAATAAAAAAAAAAAAACAATAACAATAGAAGTCAATGAAACCAAAAGCTAGTTCCTAGAAAATGAGCAATGAAATTGATAAACTTACAACCGTATTGATCAAAAAAAGAGAAGACTAAAATAATGAAAAAGAAATATTGTGACCAAATTTGTAGCAACAAATTCATGAACGTAGGTGAAATGAAAAAAAATGTTAAAAGACACAAACTACCAAAGATATCTCAGGAAAATATAGAAAACCTAAATAGCATGATATTGATTTAAAAAAATAAAAGTTTTAGATAGCAACCTCCCCGTGAAGAAATTTTCAGGTTAAGGAGTGTTTCACTTCCTTAAATTCTACCAAACATTTAAGGAAAAAAACACTAAGTCTGTACAAACTATTTCAAAAAACAGAAGAGAAGGAAATATATTCCAAATCATATTAAGAGGGCGACATCACTTTGATTCCAAAACTAGAAAAAGATAAGACTACAGGCTAATTCTTCTTCGAATTAAAGCTCACAATATCAAAGTAGTAATGTATCATGACAAGTGGGTAGATTTAATATTCAAATATCAACTAGTGGCTCGGCACCTATGGCTCAACGGGCTAAGGCGCCAGCCACGTACACCTGAGCTGGCGGGTTCGAATCCAGCCCGGGCC
>CAUYRH010090001.1:0-14058 GCA_963574655.1 Perodicticus potto
AACATCTTCAGCTATTTCTTTTCTTAGAGTTTCATAGTTCTTTTTGTAGAGATCTTTCCCATCCTTTGTTAGGTAAACTCCCAAATATTTCATCTTCTTTGGCACTACTGTGAATGGAATAGAGTCCTTGACTGTTTTTTCATCTTGTGAATTGTTGGTATATATAAAGGCTACAGATTTATGAGTGTTGATTTTGTAACCTGAGATGCTGTTGTATTCCTTGATCACTTCTACGAGTTTTGTGGTTGAGTCCTTGGGGTTTTCCAGGTACACGATCATATCATCTGTGAAGAGCGAAAGTTTGATCTCCTCTGACCCTATATTTATACACTTGATCACCTTTTTTTCCCTAATTGTGATGGCTAAGACTTCCATTACAATATTGAAAAGCAGTGGAGATAATGGGTAACTTTGCCTGGTTCTTGATCTGAGTGGAAATGATTTCAATTTAACTCCAATCAATATGATATTGGCTGTGGGTTTGCTGTAGATGGCCTCTATCAGTTTAAGAAATGTCCCTTCTATACCCATTTTCTTAAGTATTTTGATCATGAAGGGATGCTGGATATTATGAAAAGCTTTTTCTGCATCAATTGAGAGAATCGTATGGTCTTTGTTTCATAATTTGTTTATGTGATGCATTATATTTATAGATTTCCATATATTGAGCCAGCCTTGACACCCTGTGATAAAACCCAATTGGTCACAGGGTATAATTTGTTTGCTGTGTTGCTGGATTCTGTTTGCTAGGATATTGTTGAATATTTTTGCATCAATATTCATTAGTGATATTGGTCTATAATTTTCTTTTCCTGTTGGGTCTTTTCCTGGTTTGGGGATCAAGGTGATGTTTACTTCATAGAATGTTTTGGGTAGTATTCCTTCTTTTTCTATATTTTGGAAAAGGTTGAGTAATATAGGTACTAGTTATATTAGTACCTCTTTAAAGGTTTGGTAGAATTCTGATGTGAAGCCAGCTGGTCTCGCACTTTTCTTTTTTTTCTCCACAGCTGAGACTTCAACCCAGGGTTACTGTCAATGTGTCAAAATCTTTGGTGATTTTGTCTTTGAATTCATTGAATTCTTGAGACAACTTTCAAAATGCTCTTCAAATTTTTAATTCCATCTTTACCTCCATTATATTCATCTTATTTGCAATCCAAATTCTGAATTTGATTTCTGACATCTCAGCTCTCTGTTTAAGAATGGGATCTTCTGGTCTGTCCACTATGGCATTCCTTGGGGAAGTTGATCTACTCTGATTATTCATGTTGCCAGAGTTTTTCCACTGATTCTGCCCCATGTTTATTTTGCAACATTTGGCTAGATGAGCAGATAAGGTGAAGTTGGGGTGGGGGTTCCTGGAGTAGGGATTAACCAGCTCTTTGCTCTAGATCTGGGACTTGTGTCTGTACCTTTTCCCCTAGAGCCTTACAAAGGTCTCATACAGTGCTAACACCTGAGACACTGGGGACCTGGTCGGTATGGTGGGCCTAAGTGGCTCTGTCTTGTTTTTGGCTGGTCTCTGTCCAATCCTAGTGAATCAGTAACCCTGGGTTGAAGTCTCAACTGTGGAGAAATATCAGCAACTAGGTCACACCACCCCACCATGGGCAACAATTGGAAAAGGAATATCAAACCTTCCCACAATCACACACCCAGGGTACCACTTTGGGTAGTCCTCAGGTGATTGGCCCAGGTCAAAAGTTCCAAATCAGTTGTTCCAGTCAGCACCCAGGCTCAAGTGGAAGAGTTCAAAAGGTCTCCAGCAACTAGAAGGCAGGGGTCTGCTGGCAGCTCGAATATGACTCACTCCAGTGCTCCATGGAGTCAGAAGGACCCACTCATCAAATGAATTAGTTGGGGGAAGTTTCATGCCTCTTTCCCCATCCTGCACCTCTGACACACCCAGTCACTGTTAACCCCACAGGTCTGTGAGCCAGTTCCCTCCAATGAGCAGAGATGTAGGGAGATCTGTCTCCTTGGCCTAACTGCCATACTCTGCCCCCACCAGCAGGGGGAGTTGAAGCCTAACGACCTCGGGTGCTTAATGGAAGTTGGGGCGATTCATTCAGTTCCAGCCCTGCCACAGTTTGATGTTGCTGCCAATTATATTCTCGCAGAATTTGCATTTGTGTCCTGGCTACATTCCCCTGCAGGCCACGCTCTGTTTGAGTTCACACAAACTGTAACTCAGCCCCATCCTGTGCCACTGCCATTTCACCAGTTCTCATGGAGCTGGTGTCTCCATCTCTGCTGCACTTTGTGTTGGGGCAGGTGTGGTTAGAGCTCACACTCACCTCTCATTTCGTGCCTCTCCCTGGACTGGTGCTGTTGCCCTGCTTGCTTTTGTCTCAGCTATGTTCCCTTGGGGGCTGGGTACTTCTTAGGCTCACTAAAGCAGCACTTATTTTTCTCGCCCTGGGAGTATGCCATCTCTGTGCACATGTTTTCTAGTCTCCATCCCCATTGTGCCCCACCCAGGCAGGTACTGCCTCAAGCATACCCTTTAATCATGGGGACTGAGTTTCTCTCCCAGATCTGTTCCGCCAGTGGCTGCCACCAGAGTACAAGCCTGGCTATCTCTCATTGCCAAGAGAGATGGGGAGTGTCTCTCCAAAATATCCCCTGGGGTGTCATCTATTGATCCTGCCACTGCCACTGCTGCTCTGTGCCACAGGGCACTGCTTCTCCCTCTCCCATATGGCTCCCTTTGTGCACAGTCATTTCTTTACACCTGTGCCACAGAATCAGCACAGACCTGCAACAGCCTAGCCTCGTCCACACCTCTTGAGAAAATGCCCAAGAATCTGGACTCCTTGGGGGACAGGCTTCCAGACCTTAGGGTAAGAGTGGAGGGGAGTGCTGGGAGTTCAGAAGTGCAGGTAGAGAATATATACAGTTTTATGCCTGGTGGGTGAATGCCATGGCACAGTAGTGGATCCTCTCTGGGGAAGTTGTTCCAAAGTATAAAGGGTCTCTCCCATGGGATAAAATAGAAGGGTATCTGAACTCTCCTTGCTTGTTTGTATAAAGTGTACTAGAAGCCATTCTCATGGGGGAGGGGACTCCCATCCACTTGGTGATAGATTTTGTACCTATTGTTTATTTTCTTGGGGTCATAGCTTGCCTCAGAAGGGTTGATGTGTGTTCTTCAACCTTCTTTCTTGGCTCAGCTCCAAACCATCAGCTTACTTGCTAAACTTCTGTCCTTTAACTCTCCTTCTGGATGGGAGCCTCTGTGTAAAGCTGGCTCCAGTCAGCCATCTTGCCTCTGCCTGAATTGTCTTTCAGAGGAAAAGGAAACTTGTGTCGGTCCTTTATGTCTATGAGCTTTTCCAATAACAATGATGATGATGCTATTGATGAATCTTTAATTACCTGAAAGATTTAAGTTGAATATTATTGTTTACTTGAATTCATAATGCTAACATAAAACCAGATCCACTTATAAAAACTAACTCATGATAGAAAATATATTTAAATCTAAGAGACTAAACTATAAAAACCCTACAAGAAAGTGGGGGGGAAACTAAAACTCTTAATGTTATAAGCCTAGGAAAATAATTTATAAAGAAGGCCCCACTGGCAATCACAGCAACAACAAAACTAGATAAATGGGTAATCAAGCAAAAAAGCCCTGGCATGGTTAAGAACACAATTAACAAAGCAAAGAGAAAATCTACAGAACAGGTAAATTTGACAGAGGGCTAAAAAGTAGAATCTATAAAGAGCTTAAGAAAATGAACAAGGCAAGATCAAATAACCCCATTAAAAATTGGGCAAGAGACATGACAGAAACTTTCTCATGAAGGCAGATAAAAGGCCAAGAAACACATGAAAAAGTGCTCATCATCCCTTATAGGATGAATGTAAATCAAAACTATCTTGAGGTAGCATCTAACCAAAGTGAGAATGGCCCACATGACAAGGTCCCAAAGCAAACATGATGGTGTGGGTATGGACAGAAGGAAACACTCATTCACTGTTGGTGGGACTGCAAACTAGTCAGCCTCTGTGAAAAGGAAATAAAGAGATTCCGCAAAGAAATACAAGTAGACCTTCCTTTACTCCTGCAATCCCATTACTAGATATCTACCCAAAAGAAAAATAAGAGACATTTTACCATAAAGATATTTGCCCTTGAGTATTTATAGTGGAACAATTCACAATTGCAAAGACAACCCAGGTGTCCTTCAACCATGAATAGATTACTAAACTGCAGTATATATATATCATGGAATATTATTCAGCCATAAAAAGATGGAGATTTCAATCTTTTGTAACAACCTGGAGGTCATGGAGGTCACTTTGTAACAACCTGGACTTGGAGGTCATTCTCCTAAACAAAGTATCACAAGAATGGAACAACAAATGTCACATGTACTCAGTACTAAATTGGAACCAATAGATTAACAAATACATGCTTACATGAAAGAAAAAAAGAAAAACTGAATGAAATTCAAATGGGAAGGTGAGAAGGGGTTGGGTAAATTCCCATCCAACAGGGGCATTGCACAAGTATGTTGTATACTTTCTGGATGAAAGACTTAACTATACTCTGGACTTTAACCTTACAAAAGCAAACTCTATAACCTAATTGTATGTCCATCTATATTAATATGAAATAATAATAATAATTTCCACTTTAATTCTTTGAAAATTCTTTTGTTCTTCCAATTTGTGGCCTGAGGTGAAAACCCAATGAATATTAGATATTATTGCAATAAATAATTCTGCTCTGATTCTCCTATCCAATCATTTCTATATCCAGCTACAAAACATTTATTTAACTTCTTTGTTCTATATGCCAATCACTGTCCTAGACACTTAGGACCAGCATGGTGAAGGCACCATTTTTGCCCTCTAGGATAACAGAAAATCACAACACTCTGTAGTCCAAAGTATAATAGAAGTGGTCATTTAGCAACTGGTATTACAGAGAATGGGGGCTTTGACTGGAGTGGTAGGTAGATTAGTCTCAGAGATGACCTGTTGCAGGAAATAATGCCTTAGATAAATTTTGAAGACTAGGTCTTAGCCATGTATAGTGATGTCAGGCAGTCTATATTAAGAGCAATATGAGCTAAGGCATGGGGAAATAGTAAACAGATTAGTAGTGCTGAAAGGTAGGCATAGGAGAGAGGTGAGGATGACGAGGCTGATAGAAGAGAGATGGGGAAAAAGAATGCATGAAGAAGACACAGAACAGGAATTATCCAAATATGAAAAGAACCAGCTAAGTGCATTGTCATGGAAACTAAAAGAACATATTACAAATAACAAGGGGGCATCTAATAAATGCTACAGACGTGCCTAAGATAATAAAACCTGAAATGTGTCCAATGGATTTGACCCCACTTCTCTTTATCCCAAAGCCATTTGATCTTACTAAAAATGTTACAAATAGAGAAACAGTGAGAACCAGATACATACAGCTGTGTTAATTGTTGTTCGACCTGCTTCACCTTCTGTGGCTTGACCTGAGTACAAAACTCCCCACAAGGTTCAGTCACAGCTGATGTGTGTATGCCTGTGTCTCTGCCTGGTTTTCCACTGCCAGGGTTTGCAGTGCTCTATTCAATTGGTGTAACAGTTGCAGGTATCAGAATAAAAAATTCTATCAACCATGTAGCTTATCCTTTATCGTATGTCAAGATGATCCATAATTAGGCCAGGTGTAGTTGCTCATGGTTATAATCACAGAAATTTGGGAGGCCAACGTGGGAGGATCATTTGAAGCCAGGATTTCAGACCAGCCTAGGCAATATAGTGAGATTCTATGTCTACAAAGAATTAAAAACTTAGCTGAGCATTGAGGCACATATCTGTAGTTCTAGCTACTAGGGAGGCTGAAGCAGGAAGATTACTTGAGCTCAAGAGTTTCAAGGTTGCAGTGATCTATGATTGTGTCACTGCACTCTAGCCTGGCTGACAGAGCAAGACCCTGTTTCAAAAAGAGAGGAGAAAGGGAGAGAGAGAGAAGAAATAAAAGTTGATTTATAATTAGAGCTTTCAAGTAATTTTATTTTGTGAATACTCACATCAAGCTCTCTTGTCATTCAGGGTCATCTTTATCATGCGTTCAGAGTTGCTGTGATAAGTGGGGATGGCTAACCCTACCATAGATTAGTCCAAACTGCTGTAATTTTTAAATAACTAAACTTATATTCTTGTTTTAAGTTGTAGCTTTCTGTTTCCTGTCACTCATGTGGTGGGAGCTGTCCAAGGTCTGCTTCCAATGTGCTCCTGACTCAGGCTCTCTATATGTAACCTATATGTGGGGCATATAAGAAATATATCAGAAATATCTCTTTTAAGTGTCTATTTCTTCATTCTTTGAATGACTTATCAAGACATGGATGATCTGGAAAAAAGCATGTAGCTCCCTAAGTAAGGGATGATTTGCTGATATATACTTTATTTGGGATATATTTCCCTATTTATTGTCAGATGCCCATTCTGAGTTTCCACTTTTCTACATTGTCTGTGTGCAGATATTGATAATGCATCACAGATAGATGATTGTGCCCTTTCAGTCTCAGAATCCTTGTCCACAAGAGCACTCCTGTGGCCACTGTGAATTAATCAGACATTGTGTGAGATAAAAGCTATTTGCTGACTATGACCTACTATAGTCTAGTGCTGAATCAGGAATTCTAGATATTATGTGAAAGCAAACACATTTATTTCCCAAGTTTCTTATAATTAAACTGAAGAAAGGAAATATATCTGAGTCATTGAAAAGACTATTCAAATGTGTCCTCTCTGCAGAAGAAGGAGAATCAGTCACTGTTGGGTTCTTTATCCTGATATTCAAACTTTAGCTGGGGTTTGTATTCCTCAAGGTCTTCCAGGGAAACAACACACACATACACAGGGATTTATCATGAGAAATTGGCTCACACAACTGTAGAGGCTAAGAAATCCTACGTTCTGACACTTGCAAGCTGGAGACCCAGAAAAGCTGGTGGTGTAGGGCAGTTCAAGAAGCACTGAGAACCAAAGGATGTGATGATGTAAACCCTAGGGAGGGCCAGGAAAGTTGAGATGAGATGTTCCAGCTCAAGCAGTGAGGCAGGAAGACAGTAGCAAATTCCTCCTTCCTCTGCCTTTCATCCAATTCTGGCCTTCAGTGGATTGAACAAGGCATTTTTGTAACCTTGGAAGCTACTGCTGTATTAGGGACTAAGTAACCCCTAAAGAAGTGGTGATCAACATTGAGATGTACAAATATCACCTGCAGAACTTGTTAAAAATGCCTATTCCTTGGGTTCTATCCCAATATTTTCATACAATAAATATGAACTTAAGTCTAGCAACGAAGATTTTTTATAAGAACCTTGTTGATTCTGATGAAGATGGGGTCTGTGGACCCCACTTTAAAAGGTATTAGGGGAGTAGTCTCCAAAGTAAAGTGTGCATGCCTCCACTGCTAGAGAAAATCCCTTATGGTATGGCAAAACTTTCAGAACTTTTACTTATGTTTATTTTAACAAAGAAAATTCCTTAAGCTCTGCTGCTGATTGGCACGCAGGCCCATGCTGAAACTGTATGATGTCCTATACAAATCTGCAGAATCCCAAGGAGTTGAGTAGGAGTGGAAGGTGACTTGAGTTTAGCTTACTCTGAAGTAGTGAGCTGTGTGTTGCTGGGGTAAATCACTGTAAAGGTCAACAATCTTGTTGAACCATACTACTCCTCATAAAATGAGCAAGAAACTTAAAATATTTCTTCTAAGAACACGTGACTAGATAATGCTAAAGGAACATCCAGAATGGAGCAAAAGAAAATTGTCATGCTGGTACTTGTCCTATCCAAAGTTCCAATCAACTGCATTTAGTGGTTAAAAAAAAAAACAAAACTAACAATGACAATCTAATCAGATATGATTACTAAGAAGATATTTAAATGGATTTATAGACACTGTCACTAATGATTAACCTCTCCCAAAGTGCACATCATGCCTCAAGAAATTAGTTAATATCATCATGATCAGCGCAGCAGGAGAACAATTTGAGAGGCAGGAGAGAGGAATGCAGAAGTTAGGGCTCAGGTGCTAGAGCCAGACTACTGGGTTTGAATCCAAGTTCTGGTACTTACTGGCTGTGTGACCTTGCATGGGTTACTGTCCACACTATCTTAGCTTGTTCCTGTTGTTATCACAGAATTATCTTAGACTGAGTAATTTATAACAAAACAAATTTATTTATTTACATTTCTAGAGGCATGAAAATCCAGAATCAAAGGGCAGGCAGGTTTGGTGTCTGGTGAGGACTTTCTGCTTCAAAGATGGTATCTTTTGCTGCTTCTTCAGAAGGTAGAAGAGTGGAAGGCCACAGAAGCCAAGCAAATAGCCTCAAACCCTTTCATAAGGGCCCTAATTCCATCCATGAGGGTAGAGATCTCATGATCTCTTCACCTTCTAGAGGCCACACCTCATACTATCATATTGGGATAATGTTGTAACATAAATGTTGGGGGGTCATAAACATTCAAATTCTGGAATTTTACCCCCTAATTCCCCCAAATTCATGTCCTTTTCACATATAAAATACATTCATTCCCTCTTCAAAAGCCCAGAAGTCCTAACTTTAATGTCTATGTCTAAAATCTCATCTACATCAGATATGGGTCAGACTCAAGGTCTGATTTATCCTCAGGTAAATTCTCCCTTCATCTGTGAGTTTGTGAAATCAAACAAGTTATCTGCTTCCAATATACAATGGTGGGACAGGCACAGGATAGAAATTCCCATTCCAAAAAGGAGAAATAAGAAATAAGAAAGGTTTGGACCCAAGTAAGTCCAAAACCAAACCGGGCAGATGTTAAATCTTTTTTTTTTTTTTTTTGAGACAGAGTCTCACTATGTCACCCCCAGTAGAGTGCCATGGTGTCACAGCGCACAGCAAACTCAAACTCTTGGGCTTAAACGGTTCTCTTGCCTCAGCCTCCCAAGTAGCTGGAAACTACAGGCACTTGCCATAATGCCCGACTATTTTTTGTTGCAGCTGTCATTGTTGTTTAGCTGGTGTAGGCCGGGTTTGAACCTGGCACCCTTAGTGTATGTGGCTGGCGCCGTAACCACTGTGCTAAAGATGTTAAATCTTGAGGCTCCAGAATAATCTTCTTTGACTCTATGTTCCACCTTGCAGAGATAATGGGGTAGGGGTTGGGCCTCTGAGGCTTTGGGAAGACTGCCCTTATGACTTTCTGGGCATAATCAATACAATAGCTTTCATGGGTTGAAGTCACCTGCCTACGCCTCTACCAGGCTGAAATTGTATACTGATGGCACTACAGTCAGAAACCCAGAACTCTAGTGTGCATTGCCATGAAGGGGGCTTTCTGTGCTCCCCCTGAACCTGTATCAATTTTCTACCAGGCCCTGAGGCTTTCTAGGACATCTAAATCCAGGTGGAGGGCGCTATACCCCCACAGTTCATGCACTCTGAACGCTAGTGGAGATAGTACCACGTGGGTACCGCCCAGGCGTATCCCCTGTGTCTTCTAGAGGGGTGGCCACTGCAGCCCATACTATACTGGCATCACACCTGGGGTGACCAAGAAGTATGTTGCTAGAATGCAAGAAGGAGAGATTTGAGGTGAACTAAGTGCAGCGGTTCTCAGTCTGTGGGTCACGACCCATAGGAACTGTATGGGCCATAGCATTAGGAAGGTTGAGAACCACTGATGTAGTGAATACTGAAGTTCCATGGGTGTTTGAATCTCCCCAAAATGAAATTCTTCTTTCATCTTGATTATAAACTCTGTCTTTTGATTCTCTCTTCTGGCATTTTACTGTAAGCAGTCAAGAGGAGTTAGGTGGCACTCTCAACACTTTGCTTATGGATTTCTTCTGCCAAATACCCTAATTCATGGCTCTTCACTTCTACCTATTACAAAACATTAGAACACAAACACAATTCAGTCAAGTTCTTTGTCACCTTATAGTAAAAATAGCCTTTCTTCCCAGTTTCCAATAACATATTCCTTATTGTCATTTCATCGGAATGGCCTTTAATATCCATATTTCTACCCACATCCTGCTCACAACCACTTAAGTCATCTCTATGAAAGTTTAGGCTCTCTTTATATCCTCTTCTAAGCCCTCACCAGAATAGCCCCTAGTAATTTAGCCTCTACCTATTACTCAGGTCCAAATAACTTCCACATTTTTAGGTATTTGATTCAGCAACACCTTATTTTATGAGGTATGTTTTATATGATATCTATTCATGCTATTATAACAAAATGCCTTAAACTGAGTAATTTATAGGTATTAAAATTTATTTCTAATAGTTCTGGAGGCTGAGTTCTCTGAGATCAAGGTGCCAGCATATTTGGTGTCTACTGAGGGCTTGCTCTTTGTTTGCAAATGACACTTCTTGTTGCATTTTCATGTAGCAGAAGGGGTGAAAAGGGACTAATCCTGTAAACTTACATAGCGGAATGAGCAGAGGGGCTAGCCAGCTCCCTGAAGCCTCTTTCATAAGGGCATCAATCCCATTCATGAGGGCAGAGGTGTCATAGAAGAATACCTTCTCCAAAGGCCTTACCTCTTGATACCAGCATAATGGTGATTAAGTTTCAAAGTAAATTTTGAAGAAACACAAACATTCAAACTATAGCATGCACTATGCCTCAGCTTTTGGTCTGTAAAGTAGTGATTAATAACTATAATACATACTT
This sequence comes from Perodicticus potto, assembly GCA_963574655.1. NCBI lineage: Eukaryota > Metazoa > Chordata > Mammalia > Primates > Lorisidae > Perodicticus > Perodicticus potto. The sequence goes on from CAUYRH010090001.1 coordinate 10,693, forward strand.
AAATGCACATTGCACTTATTAACCCATGTAAATGCCCAGATCATTTCTGGAGTGAATTCACATTAACCCACGAGCATTTACATGGGTTAATAAGTGCAATGTGCCTAAACCAGTGCACATATATCTTATACAATAAAAATGGTAGTTTAAAAAATATAGTTTATCCTAGGCTGGGCACAGTGGCTCACACATGTAATGCTAGCACTCTGGGAGGTTGAGGTGGGTGGATTGCCTGAGCTCACAAATTCGTGACCAGCCCTGAGAAAGAGTGAGACCCCGTCTCTAAAAAATAGTTGGACATTGTGATTGGCCACAGGTGCTTGGGAGACTGAGGCAAGAGGATCCCTTGAGTCCAAGAGTTTGAGGTTGCTGTGAGCTATGACATCACAGAACTCTAGCAAGCGTGACAAAGTAAGACTCTGCCTTTTAAAAAAGTAATAAAATATATGTTTATATTACCCCTTTTTATGTTACCCCTTAAAGATTCCTATTTTTTATGTTTTATATGGGTACATTTTATTATGATATCTAAATAAATATACTGACTTTGGAGGGGTTTGGTGTATACTCAAACATTCTTGCTCATAGGGGTAAGCAAATAAAATATCTAAAGTCTACTTTCCAGCAGACACTGGTGCTCCAGAAAATTTCCCAGGTCTCTGGGAGCATACACAGTCATTGACGTTTTTCTCTACAGAAATTGCAGGCATGACAGTAGTGGGGACTGAGCATAAGAGCAAAAACAATGTCATCTTTTGTCTATGCTCTCTGCACAGCTCTTCTGTATATGAAACATGTTGACTTAATTGTTGCTTTATTTCTGCTTCCTTTCATACCCTTTTATTCTAGTTCTCAAGACTGTCATGACCATGTATTACCTGAAAGTGTTTGGAGATGTGCCAGTTTGAATAATGAGCTTCTGGGGAACTCCCCTTCTCCTTCTGTCTGCCACACCTCTCCCTAACCCTCTGTCCTGGGGAATCTACTCACGAGTATGAGTACTCCCTGGACCAAACATGCTCAGACCACACTTACAAATGTGTGAACAAAAACTATTTGTTCCCTTTTCCACTCAGTACAGATAGGTGAGACTGGATTTATTCTTTAAAAGCAGGATTTCTGAGAAGAACCTAAAAGGAAATAAGCAGAGGAAATGCCAAACTATTGAAGTGGCCATGTCCAGGATCATCTCCAGTTATCATTTACTGAGCACACATCCCTTATTCTTCTCTGTTTGCGTTTGTGAAGTCCTGCCCAAGAAGACTTCAGGTTGGATCCTCTGTTCCTATCCAGAGCTTGTTTCTAGGTGTCATTGCCTATAGGTCAGAGTCCAGACTCTATATACTTTCATTTAGTTTTCTCCATATTCTGACTGTGCCTTAAGGACTCCTGTACAGAGTTGACCTGGAAGACCTTCACTTCTTGTCCAAATTTCTCTCCGTACCTCTTGAAATTGACTCTTCCAAGATTGTTTCACCAGTTTCTAAACTCATCATGATCACTTGGTCAGGGCCTTTCCTTGCAGTCTTTCCCCAGTACTCTCAGTTGATACAAATTTTGTCTGGCTTTCTGGAATACCTCAAATCCTTCCTATTGTGAGGGATTCTCACAGACCAGGGAGAAAGGCAACCTTTGTTGCATCTCAGATCACACTCCAGAGCTGTCTACTTTGTTGGTAGGACTGCATAGTGTGTTTCCGCTCAGTGCTACTTGATCTGGAGCAGAGCCTTCAGGGGACTTTTTAGGGTAACATTCCTATTAGTGTGTGTCAACAATATTCACAACCATTGTAATATGTTATATGTGATTGACCATTGTATTTCGGGTTTGGAAAATAATAAACCTTCTACTTCCACCCTGTGTATGAATCCCCTCTGAGTACCCCACTGCCCAGTCATCCATATGCCAAAACATCTCATATGATAGTGACCTCTCTATCTCTCTAGGCATCTAATTTCTCAAAGCAGAATAACTTCAATTTACTTTAGGATTAGTATCACGAAACACAGACTAGATTCCAATAAAATAAAGCAAAGATTTTTTAAAAATTAAGGTTTGACTAGTGATGAATTTTGAATATGATCAGACTCCAGACGCTTTGGAAACATATACTGAACTTAGCTAGGTTATGGAGGCTGAACATTTGATTAGTATGTGTGCTTGGCTACTTTCTCCTGAAACTAAGTATTGGAAAGGCAATTTCCCGTGAAGCAGGCGAGCTTGTACTGGAAAACACATAGCATTCTAGAAAGGGTAAAGAGAACTTTTGTTCTTTGTCTGAAATCCAAACTTTTTTCTAGGCACTGGAAGACTTACTAAGCTTAAGCTACTACTTCTATTTATTGGTTTATTATGGGTAATAGACTGGTTGCTATGTAAAATACAAGCATGTATTAACTTTGCCTTTGGGACACAGGAAGTAGATGGGGAATGCCTGTTAACAAGGTTGAGTAGATTATTTTAAATAATACTAAATACACAGATATTTGTTTATTTATTTATTTATTTATTTATTTATTGAATCATAGCTGTGTACATTAGTTCAATCATGGGGTACAGTGTGTGGGCTTCATATACAATCTGAGATATTTTCATCTGCCTGTTCGACATAACATTCATGAGATTTTCTCATTTACTGTGTGAAAACATTTTTGTTCTGTATTTAGTAGTTTTCTCCTGACCCTTCAAAGATGCACCTCAAGTGTGTTCTCACCCTTTATCCTTTCTCCCCTCACCATCTCCCTCCCCTTCCCTTCCTCTCCCCTTTCCCCATTTTCTTGTGCAATAATTTGGTTGTTGCCTTCACATGAAAGATATAAATTTGCTTCATATTAGGGCTATATACATTGGATACTTTTTCTTCCATTCTTGAGATACTTTGCTAAGGAGGATGTGTTCCAGCTCCATCCATGTAAGTATGAAAGAGGAAAAGTCACCATCTTTCTTTAAGGATGCATAATATTCTATGGTATACATGTACCACAATTTATCAATCCATTCGTGGATCAATGGGCACTTGGGCTTCTTCCATGACTTAGCAATTATGAATTGGGCTTCAATAAACAATCTGGTACAGATATCTTTGTTGTAATGTGATTATTGGTCATCTGGGTATATACCAAGTAAAGGAATTATAGGGTCAAATGGCAAGTCTATTTTTAAATCTCTGAGTGTTCTCCAAGCGTCTTTCCAAAACGGATGTATTAGTTTGCATTCCCACCAGTAATGTAGAAGTGTTCCCTTTTCTCCACATCCACGCCAACATCTCTGGTTTTGGGATTTCATCATGTGGGCTAATCTTACTGGCGTTAGATGATATCTCAAGGTAGTTTTGATTTGCATTTCTCTGATGATTAAGGATAATGA